>JXSR01S022959.1:0-12486 GCA_000969725.1 Ophiothrix spiculata
TTCTACCTAGTGTCTGACTGATCTGATCGGATGGATCGTGATCTGACAGTTAAATGTTATCAGATCAGATCAGAATTACGAACAAAGTATATTCTGCTGATCTCAAACCGATTCAACAAACCCTAGGAAAACTACACAAAATCAAATTGAATCTTTTAGCCATACCAGACTTACATGTATCAACATACAAGCAGCATAAAATACTAAACATTACATATATTTGTCTAGAATTAACTCTGACAACTGTATGATACCTAAATGAATCGATGGATAACACATATATTGTGTTAATGTTGGCAATCTATTGTCCTTTGCATTATACACTTAAGAGAATAAGAATCGGAATTGGAACGGCCAATTTGAAACTAAATAAGAGTGCGCTAACTAAAAGTACAAAAAGTGCGCGCATCTCCCAAGAAGGGAAAAATTGAAAACTATCGCACCCCATAGTCACATCACTTATTGGTTGGAAATTGATAAGATGACTGAGAGAAATGGACAGTTTGGGGGGTTTTTTTGATGTGTTTTAAAACACAATATTCAGTGAAATATTTATGAGGTATAGTAAAACAAATGCAACATTGTTTATTTTGAGAAGTATTGAAAATTCCTGATCCCTCAGTGCTGGATGAGTGCGACTACTTCCCTCTGCTTCGCGTCAGGAAGTAGTCACACGCATCCAACACCTGGGGACCAGGAATTATCACTACTTCCCACTATACCATGTTGTATTTGTATATTACCAAATGCTGGATTTCAATATAATTTTGGGTCATTTAAAAGATATCCGGAACTTCCCATCAATGGGATATTTTGAACAGGTTGTCATGAACATCTTTAGTGATGAAACATGGCACAATTAGCAGTCCTCATCCCAGTTTTGCATTTCAGACATGATTCATCACTACATGACAAACTGTACAAAATATCCCATTGGAAGCAAGGCATGATGGGAAGGTCCGGATATCTTCTCTTTGGTCATTTCATCAAAACTCTTCACAGAAAATTCTATCAAAACAATGTCACAGAAAAGAATGCATGATGGGAAACACACAACATCTTCTGCTCTGTAATCTTACCTCTGGATAATCAAAGTCTACTGAACTTGAAACATCTTGAATATAATCAAGCCGGAATTGATTCTGTGGCTCTGCTAGTTCAATGGTTGGTGTTAGGGTGCTCATTGCTCCAGTAATGGTCTGCAAAAAAATACAAGGAAGGAGAGAAATAAGTCAACGGGAGAAATAAATCAGGTAAATATATGGGTATAGATATAGAGGGTGAAACTAGACAGCCTACACTACACTGCCAAGTGTAATGGCATTTGTTTTGTCTACCATGGGGCTCAAAAAAAAACATCTAAAAATTCTGAACAGATATTTTCCTCTCTCTTTCTGCCACTTTTTTCTAGTGTCATTAAATCAGTGTTAAATTTTTCCTATATACCCAAAGTGCATTATCAGCTTTCCCATGAAGTCACTCAATTCACAAGTGCAATGCCAATCACACTTCAACCCAATTTCTAAATATAGCCATACCAAGCGTAAATCATCCACAGAAACCTGCATTGTAGTTTATTTTTAAAACCTGGAAGTAGGAGATGACATGACCCATTTCTGGGATTTGAGTACCTTTTGTTTATTTTCATACTCTATGGAATCCTGTCCAGATCTTCTTCTTTTAAGGAAGGCGACCCAATTTACAGTACTCTCTTATTGAATTTTGATTGAACTTGAAGGATCGCTTATTATAGAAGGGGAGCTTGGCCGACCGGTTAGAGCACAGGTTTTGTAATACAGAGGTTGTGGGTTCGAGCCCCGGGCCCGGCGGTTTACGTCTCCTTGTTTCCTTGGACAAGAAACTTAACTCTAATTGCTCTGTTGTTCGGAAGTCACATTTTAAAGCTGTTGGTCCCCTGTACAAATGCTCCTTGGGGCACTGTGTACCTGGTGAGTCAGATATATCTATAGACCATTCCTGGTATTGCCACATTTCTGTCACTGGCTGAGTATCGGTACCCAGAATGAGGCTATGAATGACATTACATCATGATATGCAGATATGTATGGAATCGGTCATGCTGCATCACTTAACAAAATTCTCGGCCTTCGTTCCGAGTTCCAATACTCCATCAGCAACAGATATATGTGATGACTCACCCCGAAAAGGGGGACTTTGTGACAGAACACTTTTCAAGATACGGGTGAAAATAGGTAGCAAAAAATAAAGAAAATAATAAGAATTTCAAGCAGATTTTCTGTTGTAAAATTTGATCTCCTTGATCAATTTCGACAAATAAGGTGTCATTTTAAATCTTAGAAAATGCTGCAACAGATGCAACGATAAACTCAAAATTGATATCATCTGCAGAGTCCCCCCTTTCGGTGCGAGTCATCACATATGTATAGAATCAGTGACAATGCATCATGTAATGTAATGCAATTCTGAAGTCTAATTTGCATCTTAATGTTACAAGCAAAAATTAAACGGGACTTCCAATCAGCCATAAGTCAACAGGGGTCAACCGTCAAAATACTTTAAGGTCATACCAGAGCTATTTCCAGCAAAATCTTCAGAAATATCAGGGTCAGAAGTTTGTGGGGGTACCATTGTACAATTTTCCATAAACTAATTTTACTCACCAGAGCTAATTTGTGAAAAATAGACCCGTAGTGATTTGAGCTGTGCAAGTCAAACAGCATCTTTTTGACATTTTTTTAAATGATACTGCCATTTGAAGTAACTTTTATAGTATCCAGTACATTAAATCCAAATTTGTCTTACAGAGGCTATTGAAACATACACCCATCAAAATTTTATGTTTGTTTGCTTGTTTGATTTTGACCAGAGACTGCTATCGATTAGCATCTTGTCCATTTATCTACATCCTATAAAGAACCCCGTCCCATACATGAAAAAACCTCAGTATGTATCCAAATATGGTAGTCTCTCTTCTTCCTTGTCTTACACATGCATAAATTATCTTAATTGTTTACTTAGAACTGTATTATTAATCAGAATAGCTATGCATTGAAATGACATAAGACTGGTCAAAAAGTGCCAGTCACTGAGAATTTTTTCCCAAGTCACCACAAATCAAAACAATAGTTCAAAACATTTCCTGATAAAATGTTAATTTCAAGATAAAGGTATTTTTTCTTTGTCATTCAAACCAAACCGGTTTAAAACAAAACCTGTGAATCAACATACAATGTAGTTCTGTAGACAACTCTTTTTGCAATTTACCAAAAATAATTGCAAAAATTAAATAAAAAAACATACTTTTTTCCAATCTCAGTACTGCATTAATGATCATGAATGTGTCTTCTTTCTTTACTCATCTAGCCATATTTTACAAAAATTCAATTCAAATTTGCAAAAAATATCAAAAAATCAATGTATTTAAATTTTCAATCAAACATAAAAAATGTGATTATAGAGTATGGATAAGGAAATTGATGTCAAAATTAATAAAACACTTTGTCCAGTCCATATTCTTCTCCTCTTTGTCAAGTTTGTTTAACTTAGCAACTGTGTGTTGCATGGCAACCACAAACAGTGTTGGTCTTATTGTAGGGTTAGTAGCAACTGGAAACCACAACAAAAGAGCAAAATATCAACATAAATATTAAACTGTACATTATATTAGAACTTTGAAATTGACATCCACTGCCAAGTTCTATGTTTTGACCACGACATATTTTTAAATTTGTTTTGGGGTTGGACTGTATCTGTAGCTAGTTATGTAAAAATTTCTTGGATGAATTCTAGAGCAGGGGTTCTCGACTAGTTTTTATAAAGTGCCACATAAATGATAAAATTGTATGAAGTGCCAAATGCGCCTCTTTCACAGCATGTGTCTAACGTGTGTGGTTTTTTCGAAGTGCAGTCAAAGCGCCAAATGTGGCTAGGGGTTTGTCTTAAAGCAATACTATAAAGTGTTAAAATGAAGTCACTCATTACATTTTTAATAAATTAGGTGTGTTTTTGATTATAGGTTAATAAATGCGCATTTCATACGCAAGTGAAACGAGACAAAATCAATGCACGCGCGGTCAATTTTGATGCGTCCAATTCACGAGGCCCGTAGGGCCGAGTTCATTGGACAGCAATCAAAATTTACCGCAAGTGCATTGATTTTGTCTCATTTTACGAGCATTATGGAATGCAAATTTATTAATCTAATTCATACACGATAGAAAATAATATTTTATCTTTTGTGTAAAGAAATAAGGCCTATAATATGACTATCAAAATCCAAAACTTCTCTAAACTAAATAAATAATCACCTGACAAAAACAATGAAACATTCATACGCACTAAACGCCCGCCACGCAAACCGGAACGCAACAAGCGCAGTGCATTGTGAAAATCCAATGCACTCCGCGTACTTTATATTCTTGCGTCCTGATTGGTTAGGTGACACGCGCAGCACACGCAGAGTGTATGAATAGATATTAATACCCTCCAATCGATTTGGCTATATGCTAACTTTTTTCCGTTATGGCCATTTGTTTAATTAAATTCTGGATCCCAAATTCCATATGCATGAGTAAAGGAAAGTATATGTGTGCTTTTACTCCATTTTTCTGTGACAAAACAAGTTTTTGACAAAATATAGTTTACAAGATGGTTCACGAATCACATGTCTCACCTGGTGGCAGTTCATAAAGGATTTAAGCAGATGAATTTATCATCCAAAAATGGTCACGATACTGGTGATTGTTTAGTCAATGTTGGACCACAGTTTAAAGTCAGTTTGATCCATGTGGGGTCAAGGGTTCACAAGTTGAGGCCATAGCCTTGACATGACCTTTACTCTATGGTACAAACAATTCCAAATGAAATAATGCATGATGGGAAGCACGCAATGTATTCTCTTCCATTACCTTGAGCGTTCCATAGTCTGGTATCCCATTTCATAAAACTCACATCATAAATAATGAGGCTGCTGCCATGGATTCATACAAAACCGCAAGGTTAAGTAAACCAATTAGGAAAACAAAACAAAAATAACATTTTTATATTCAAAACTTACCAGAATTGCATCACGAATATTTCTCTTGATGTCTTCTATCTTCTTTCTCCTTTCGCTGATATTCAAAGTAACAAAATGGGAAGAAAAGCAGTTAGAAACAAGACTTTTGTTACACTTTACAAATTAAGACACATACACGATAACACTAGGAATTGAAATTGTTAATAAATATGCAAATTGGGAGTCTTGATCCTGCCCGGGTAACCTTGTTTAGCGTTTTGGGACAATCGGTGACAATCCGTTATGTGGATGAGGGTTAACCTTGAACTTATATTTATACTCATTTTATAGAATCAGTATGTTGACTAAATTTAATTTGTTAAGACAATTAGTCTATTTTTAACAACTTTGATTCAGAGTAGAATCTCTATAAAATGGACCTTGAAATGACAATATAATTTTACTTGACAAAGTAGCATACTAATTTATCCATTATGAATAACAGATTATTATATAGCACAGGACCTAAATAAATAATTGATAATGTTAAAACAATGGAATTTGACTGATGTCAGAACTATTAATAGTTCAAAGCAAGGATATATTTTAGTCATCCTCTTCCTACATATATCAAAGAGATGCACAGTGGATAATGAAGGAGTCACGAAAGCTGGCAACACATTTTGTTTTCTGACCATGATGGCGATGATGCCAAATAACACAATAGTTTTTTTAAGTTTCCATTTCCAATTTCTGTAACCAGCCTTTACCAGGTTGTTAACTTTTCCATTTCCAATTCCTGTAACCAGCCTTTACCAGGTTGTTAATTTTTATTTTTAAAATCTATAGACTATTCGTAATTTTTTTTTCATATTTGCACATCCGTAAGGTTGTTTGGGGTGGGTGGGTATGATTAAGTTTCATGTAATTATTTTTTTTTTGATTCTAATGATTATTGTGATTTGTTTTATTCATAACTGAAAATAAAAGTACCGAGGTACCCATGTGTCCATGGTACGAAAGATAAAAAATAGGCATATTTGCAGTAACAGTGAATCGGAAAATGCAAGTCAGTTCAGATGCACTGTGCACTTAAACCTCTGAGAACCTCTATACTGTCATATATAAAAGGAGTTCAAATTCGTACACAATCAGTTAACGTTTTACAACAGACACTTGGCATTCTTGGTAAATATTGTGTTTTTAAAAAAATGGCTTCGCTATGTGTATAATTTGATCATCATTATACTTGGGGATTGCACAGCTTTTCTTTATCCGCGACCAAGGCACCTAATCCCACTCTTCTTACAAACGCTATAGATATCAACCCGCACATTCTCCAATCACAATGTAAATAGGCGGACAAAGACTCGGTCAAAGCATTGTCGCGATGCAGTGGATCTTATTTGAAATGATGGATCGTTGCAAAGAAGTTTTATTTCATTTGAAACCATAATCAAAAAGTAAAAACAAATTATCGGCTGGTCGTTCTTGTCGCAAAATTTTCCAAGAAATAATAGATTGAGATTTTGCATTTGAACTATTGATTCATCCTCATCATGACCATAATGACCTTTGATCAAGTTTGTAGAGGTCCTATGGATTGACTCACAGCCTCCGTTAGGGGGGTGGTAACCACCCCCCCTTAGGTTTGCAATTTTAAACCATGGGCAGGCATTCTTTTAGTGTTGTGCGACCTGACACAGACCAGGTGTACAATTGACATTGACTCATTTTTCTGAGAGAAAAGGAAGTTATAAAAGAGTTAATTTGATCGCTCTCCAATTGTTAATTAAGCACTTGATTGTCTGGGCCATGTAATGTTTCTATCAATTTCAACTGTGGAATCAATTGGTTCTTTTCGTGACCAGAAAGTTAACGTACTATGGGAATGACCACCAACCTGATTGTTGTTCATGAAGGGCGGGTTATTGTACCTCCATATTTTTTAGGCACGCAGGCCTAGCTTTCATGAGACATTTGAAGATTCTTCATAGTGGAAATCTGGTGGAAATTAGTTCAGTGCGAATCACAATAGGCACAAACAGAAATGTGGACACACTTTGCAAGCAGCAATAGCCCTACAAGGGGTCCAAAGACCACGTTTTTGGCAATCAGACAATTAACATTTGAATTTGTGTCTACCAAACGGGTCAAAAATTAGCCCCAAATTGACAAATTTTGTTTGAAAATCCTATTATTTGAACTGTTCCTTGCATAGAGCAATGTTGTGATTGCAACCCCAAGATTTCACATCTCAGCGCTACCCCTGTTTGCAAGAAAAATATTGCTAAACACTGCTTTACATCCTGATCCATGACTAGCTACTTAGCTAAAGTTGTTAACAAAAATAATCCGCAGATACAGCAACTCATCCTCAATGCGCAATAAGATAGCTATCGGTAACAATTCCCCATTTGAAATTCAAACAGATACATGAAACATAATCCTCAATACTAAAACTGGCAAATAAATCTGATCATCTTAAAGAGGACCCTCATGGAAAGTAGCCCAACAAAATCCAATAAGCAAAAATCAAGAAATTCACTTCAAACGGGGGATATATATGGGTACGAAATGGCTGCCATGGCAGGCCAAGAGGCCTTACTCAGTCAGTGGCTTGCCATCTGGTGGATATTGCATCGGGAAGCGAGAAGTCAGGGATTCGAACTCATTTCTGACATACATTCGGACTAGGATAGTTTGTAAGTGTTTGGGAGTTAGGGTTAATACTATCTTTGGATAAAGAAGTTGTTGGCATATTATTAATTAACTTTTGCAGAAGGTCTGTACACCCCCACAGACCATAATTTGTGTGCGTCACGATCAGCAATGTGTGTGCGCCTTGGTTGCATACTGCAAACAAAAACCCTGCCACTGACACCTTCTACTATTAAACTGATACAGCAACACCAGACCCAGCAAGCAAGCAAGCTAGACTTGTGGTTTCATACCACTCATGTTGCAGCTTGTAAGCCCATCATGACTGACAATCTCAAGTTATTCCAGTGTTGACTTTGTCATGAAACCACTAAGGGCTAACAAGTGGAGTGTCAATAGCTGTGGTTTTCCATACTTGTTTGAAATTTCAACCTGCCAATTTGGGGCTTGATGTTCAGATATAAAACAAGAGCTCTGTGAAAAAAAAATGGGCAAATAAAAATTAGAAATATACGTTTTCCAGAAATGTGCTATTTATCTAGTTTGGGAAAGGGATTTTAAGTTGTAATGACAAACTTCATGAGACTGAATTTGTCTGCTTTTCATTCTGTTTTGGTCTGTGCTCACTAGACTGAAAAAAATACCCGATTATGACTCCATTTTTTGTTATTTGTCCTTGACCTTTCTGTGTCATCCAAAGTTCGATTAATAGAACCCTTGTTTTTTGGATGACACAAACCAATCAGAGGGATATAACTACCAAGTCCATTGATCTCGAAAGCCACTTTACTATCTTAACTACCCCGAAAAAAAGGGGTGAGATCAGTGGGCTATCCAGAACTCGGGGGTTTTCGAGTAGTCAGTGGATGGATTATAATGTGATGGTGGATTTGTATTGTGGATAGTATTACCGAAAAACAAAGGTCCTATGGATCGGACTATGTCATCCATTTTAATTGTAAGATCTACAGAAACATGGATTTGCGTCAGATACCATAATAGATTTGGTTGTTCAAATGCAGATAACAAAATTTAGCACCGAAACAGTTTACTACATTCTCTCAAATGCTTCTAGATTACCCTAATAGTTTCATTGTTTTTAAATCACACTGCCATTTGGGGTGTAATTCAATTATTTTCAAATGCAAATTCAGAATCCGAATGACATCATGCACCAGGCCTGTCATGCACATTACCCTATCTATAAAAAGTTCTAAATTACTTTAACAACATGTGATCAAAATCATATTTTTTGTTGTGCTAAATTGCGGGCTGCGGGTTGCAAAAATACAGGATGTGGGCTGCGGGCTATGGGCTGCGGGCTGCGGGCCATGCTATAAGCTGAGTCACAACATACTAAATATAGGCCTCCATTCTGACATTCTCAAACAATATGTGAATCAATTATAACCTAATCTTGAACTTCAGAACAACATGTGAAGTACTGTCCATAATGCATTGTCACACACAGATAGCAAAATACCAGGCTGCTAATGAGTGTCACACAGGGGCTAGAGTCCAGAGGTCTTGTTTGAAGAACCATGAACTACATGAGTGAATCAGGGATGCAATCTGATAAATAGTTTTTTAAAAGCCAAGGTACTTAAAATAACAGAGCATACATACAGCGTTTTTCTATTGAAACCATTAACCAGTTAAATACCGGGAAAGGGATTAAAAAGGCCCAATAGAAAATCACCTTCTCTGGCATTTGCCCGAGAATGGCGGTGAAGATTTCCCCGGCATTTATCCTTCAAAAAGTAGGATTTTTAGCGGTGAAATACCGGTTAGCCTGCAATAGAAAACTGTATCGTTCCGCCTCAGTGCGCAAGCCAGTTAAAATAGGGGATGGCCAGCAGTTGTATTTAGTGAAATGCTATTGCAAGTCACGACACTAGCAACGTGCAGTAATACGCCTTCTGTCCACTGACATGTTTATTTTTACTTTAACTAATTAATATTATTAATTATGTCATGCAATAATTTAGAGGATATGAAATGTTGCGTCAATATATATAGAAATGATGTAGGCCTACAGAATTTATAATATAATTATACATCTTTTTATATACCTACCAAAAATATGAACAAATTGATTAGTTATATTATCCAATAAAATTGTTTCTTTTTGATATATTGAACAGAATACGGTATTTCATTAGATACCATTTAAATTCATTTCACGTTATATAAAATTGTATAGTCAGTTATATTACTCTCCTGCTATTTAGTGTCAGGTATTTCTCCGGTATTGCATTGCAATTAAAAAACATCTTTCACCGCTATTATCCGGAAGCCCCGTTAACCGGAATGATACCGTAGGTTCAACAGAAAAACGCTGATACAGTTTGGCAAATTGGGTAGGCCTATATTATATAATAGGATACAGGTAAATTATCAATAAATTACAGAACTAATTATTGGTCACATGTAAAATAAGTAAGATATAATAATTAGCAAACAAAATACCGTACAGTATACATATCATATTTTCCTTATTTTTCCACTTTTTAGGCCGGTAATTTACCATGTAAATTAAAGGGTAAATTACTGATTTACATCACTGTAAACGTCCATGGATTTCCATGAATGGATTGTCATCAAGGTATAGGCCAATAGGTATGTTCAGTGTATAGACCTGACAGGGTAGATCTCTTTTGGCCATAAATGAAGTATGCTTACAATTGGTTCTTTAAAAAGCTGACTACTGTAAGGCTGCGGCAACATAGAAGTATGTATACGATATTATACGCTCCCAGGGAAGGGAAGAATATGAGTTCCTCCACTATTCGTGTATAGCGAAAATCGTATGCCGTACTGTGTGTGATCGCAGCCTAACAAGACACCTGTTTTAACCCTGGCTGGGCCATGAATTTATTTGGCCTTATCATTGATAATCCTTTTAGAGTATGTAAAGTGGGTTAGTTTCTTTTCATTACAATTTGTTACCTGTGGTGGTCCCTAGGGTTTTTCTAAAAACACTTCTTAGGGCAGACCCCTCATTGAAATGAGTACTGAGTATGGGATTAGGGCCCCCCCCCCAAAAAAAAAAGGGTTGTCTCAGAAACAGTTTGCAAAAACACAATGCGGTATGAGATTTTTAAAAAAATTTAAGGAAATTAGCTATGCGGTATGCGACATTTTTTTTTATGCTTCAAAATTTCGATCTCCAAACTTTCGAGTGTGAAGTGCCCAGTTTCTAAGTACGGTCCTGCCCGTTTTAACTTATGAAGTTTTGACAGTTGAAATAAAACGTACAATTAAAGGTAAAATCGCAACAGCTAATGACAGCAACCCGGACGGCGTTAGATCGCTGGATTACTCTCCAATAAAAAAAAAAAAGACCAGGCCTTAAATTCACTTTCACATAGCAATGCGCGCGGATTTCTGAGACAAACCTAAAGGTTTTTTAATAGTGATTCAAACACAAGGACATGTGTAGCATTCATGAGGAAGAGAGTAATGCCATGAACCTATTAAGCACCAGTTGGTATCTGCCCTGTGATAATCACTAGTACAGTAAGTGTAAGTTAAATAAATCAACCTTTATTTTTTTTTATCTCACATAATAAACAGCAATAATTAGGTTGGTTACGTTTGACTAGTTAAGCTGCGATCACATAGAAGTACATTTTTGTATACGGTATATATAGGCCTACGTTATACACTATACACTCCCGGGAAGGTACTCATAATTGAAATTGATAGGTTATTATCATTGTCACTGAGAATATGAATGCCTGGAGAGCCTCTATTCGCGTAGAGCAAAAATCGTATACTTGTATGTGATCGTAGCCTTACAGGATACAAACACAAAAAAGAATCAATAAGATGCACAAATTGACCTTCATCACCAATATCAAATTAACACTGTATCCCACTCCTGCCACCATTTTACAATTTAGCTGTTTAAGATTCATCAAAAAATCAAGACAAACATTCAGCATTTTGGTGAACTAACAATGATAGTTAATTTTAGGTTTAGGATAACATTTGGGAAGGTTTACATGTAGACGTACATGTAGGCCTAAGTACATTTTAACTCTACTTAGCATAAACTGTACAGTGATCTTACAGCTCGGACATAATTTGCAATCCGACGCCATTTACATCAAAGTCAGAATGGATGTGCTTTAAAACAATCCTGAGAAAAAGATTTTAAAAATAGATTTCACCTGATAATTTTGGCCATTTTAAAATCAATATGGCCTATTCTTGTTTCAAATAATTCTCGGGCATGAAAATTTAGAGTCTGGCATAACACAATTGGGTGTACATTATATGCGAGTACACAACGCTTCTCAGGCGCGCACGATGTCGCAGTACTGTGATTTACTGATTAGAAACGGTGTTGCGTTCTTCCTAGTGTCCTGTTCTTGTCACAACTTGTGGATACGCAGTGGCTGCGTTCAGAAATCATGTGCATGCCATGTCCGAAATTTATTTGAACGATAATAAGATTACTGCTGACCAAAAATATAGGCCTATCATTTTCAATTATAGTTTTGGCATAAATGTGCAAAATGTACGTGTACGGTTTAGGAATAATAAGGAAGAAAATAAATGCCAACTTTAAAAAAAAAAATGATTAGCAAGGTCGAAAATAAATCTTGTTTGCTGTCAAACAACTTCTGTGAAAATAAGAAAAAAAATTGCACAAACTTTATTGCTAAAAGAGCAATGCATGTTTCGAACGCTTTTACATACAGCCTGCAAGGTAACCCTAAAACAAAAATCTTTTTACTTTTTCTGTCCTGGCTTTTAGGACAAAATGTACATTGATATTCTAATTACATCAAACCCAATCAGCAATCGTGATCTACATAATTATCATTTACAAAGGTAAA
>JXSR01S022960.1:9006-19394 GCA_000969725.1 Ophiothrix spiculata
ATTGAATGAATGAATGAATGAATGATGACTCGCCCCGAAATGGGGGACTTTGCGACAGAACACGTTTCGAGAAACCTATAAAAATTGGAATTTCAAGCAGATTTTCTGTTGTAAAATTTGATCGCCTTGATCAATTTCAACAAATAAAGTGTCATTTCAAGCTTAGAAACTGCTGTAACAGATGCAATGATAAAATCAAATTTTAAAAATCAATATTTTAATGCAAAACACGATTTTCTGCGGATACTCCTGTCAGTGTCAACACTGTACACTAGTACTTAAATATAAATAAATATCATTATTATTCAACTATAATGCCATTGTACTTCAACCTTTGATGAACTCCATATTAATTGATCTCACTTTATGCAACCAAGTATTTTTTTTCTTAGGCGTCGGGGTACAAATAGGCCACAACTTTGTGCAGCCGCCCGCAACCTGACCACAGTCTTATTTTTCCAAAATGGCGACCGTAGACTTGATTGATCACCTCAATATTATAGTATATATTATATTCCTTATATGTTTTGAAATTATTTAAAGGTGTATAAAGCCTTTCTTAGGCGTCGGGGTACAAATAGGCCACAACTTTGTGCGGCCGCCCGCAACCTGTCCATGGTCTTATTTTTCCAAAATGGCGACCGTAGACTTGATTGATCACCTCAATATTATAGTATTATATTCCTTACATGTTTTGAAATTATTTAGAGGTGTATAAAGCCTAGCAGATTTTCTATTGCAAAAATTTGATCGCCTTGATCAATTTCAACAAATAAAGTGTCATTTCAAGCACTGCTCCCCTCCCGAAGTATACTTGTCGCCATCTTTAAAATTCAAGGCTGTGGCAAGGTTGCGGCAGGCCGCACAAAGTTATGGCCTTGTGCTCCAGAGCCTTATAAATTCATTTTATCTTTATGTGTTATATATAAGCTCAGACAAGAAAATGTTATACTATTACTAAACTTATACATTGAGAGCAGTTGGATGAATGTTGCAAAATTAGAGTAAATCAACTTGCAGCAACAACAGCACACTCCCATTATTAATTCCTATACATACATTCTAATGGGCGTTCCAATGGCAATGGCACACTACTCCTGTGGCAAGGCGGGTTGGTGAAGTACTGTTAATACTTCCCTTTCACCAATGCAGCTAGCCAGTAGTTGTACGTGAATTTGGTTTACCGATTCCATACCCGTCTTGGTAGGTTTCCTCCGGGTACTCCGGTTTCCTCCTACATCTAAAAATCGGGCTTCTTCCAATTAATTCCATGTCGTTCCCCCGGTCAGTTGTGTGATTGGCGTCTGTAAGTGACCTAGGATACTCTCCTGTGGAGCGCTGCGGCTGACACACAGCAGCGCCTTGAGACCTTCGGGTGATCAGCGCGCGGTATAAATACCCTCCATTATTATTATTATTACATTCTAAAGTCTACAATTATAAAATAGTGGTGAATTCTTATATTATCTCTGCCGCACGATAGCTATTTCCAAAGTTGTACATCAAAATATTTCACATATGCCAAAGGAAGCCATGTGTAAGAGATAGGCTGTCCTACAAAGAGAAAAGAGACAACGGAACGTGGTTTAAGAACAAACTTAGATTATATAGGGGAATCTGGACTAGCCGCCATGATTTAGATTTGGCCACCGTGTTTATCCTATGGAATGGCGGCCATCTTGGACTTTCGCTCGTGGAGTTATTGTACCTCCGGCATTTTACGTCTCCGCGTGGCACACTACGAGAGATTTCGGATTAGCTGGAAAATTGTATATACTTTGATCAGAACAAGTTGCAATACACGCTACTTTAAACGCAGTCACAGCTTACACGTGAAAACATGATGGGACTACCAAGGAGGCCACTCAAGTATAATGTTGCAGGGCGTTCCAAAGTAACGTTTGTGACCGAAAAAATGAACAATTTCACTTTTAAATGGCTACAGAACCTAGCATAAACATTATATCCACGAATTTGTTATTGATAATGGTGCTCACTGGTGGGGTCAAGACATGCAGGTGTTCAAAAATCAAATCAATTGCAAAAATCGTGAATAAAGTTCATGTAACGTTCGGTAACGTGTGTGACATCGCACGGAAATAGTTTTTTACTCCAAATGACTTCAAATAAAAATTGTCTAACGTGTTAGCGATTTTTTATCGCGCTTTAAATACAGATGGGTAACATAATTACAAATATTTCATGAAAATGGTAGCATATTCTATCGTCTGGATTTATTTTAATGTATTGTTTTGTGTGGTAACTTTTGTGACGTTTTGGTGTAACTTTTGGTAACGTTTGTGACATTTTTAAAATAAAACATGTGCTCATTCATGCATGGAAAGAATTAAACACTTTACATATTTGTTTGGGAAATGTTTGTCTCGTACCAAGTAACAAATGTATAACAGAAAAACCTGCTTATGTGGTTGAATAAAAAAGCTGATTTGTTGCTTGAAGTAAAAATACTTATTTTGTATGGAATGAGCATGATAGCGTGACCATAGTTTTCCCAAAACACCCTTAAGAGTGGAAGTGGGTTTTTTTTTCAGGAGCAAAAACATACCGGGCCCTTTTTCCCCTATTCACATCCTAAGCAAAGATTTTACTGATACCATTTTCACCAACCCTATTTGGCGACCGGCGCGGTGGATCCAGCCTATCCTTAGGCTGAGATTACAGTTCTTTTTTTGTGTGTGTAACAAATCTTTGTTATCTTATAATCTAGTTAAATAATTCCAATGCATCTTCTTATCAATAACGGATAATTGATGTTGTAAATCACCAAACATTTTCACCAAATACTCCTCAATGTGGTAGTATTGATTTTTCGTCACCAAGCCTGCGTTATTAATAGAAAATACATTGGAACCATACATGTATATCAGGTTATCAGATAACAAAGACTGTTGCACCAAATATTTGGTAGCTCAAAAGGCTCATTCTCCGATAAAGTGTGCAACTGTGCCGTTTTGGTGTCGCTCATGTTCGTGTTGCTTGTTTAACGTTGTTAAGCATATTACAAATGATTTGATTGGTTTAGTTAATACATTTTGAGTCACATTAGTAACATGCATGCATGTGTGAAGCTAAACATATTAGCATGCCAGGAAAGTAGATAACGATAAAACTGAAAATGAAAAATCTTCAATTTCCCTATGTCGCCAGCCATACCTTCTCTGTTTCATGAGCCCCCGTTCCTAAAATATTCGAGCATATCAAACATAATGCACACTATATAACAGCCCGTAATAGGTATTGATAATGACATATAAGTTTATTTATATTAAGTATTTGATATAACATAAGAGCTTTTTAAAATGTGTCGCCAATATTGCAAACAGACACGTATAAATATGTTGATGGATGATTCCGCATTAGGTTTACCAAGCAAACTTGAGTGTTGCATAACATATATTTTATATAGAATTATACATTTACAGTAACGATTTACAAGGATGTTAATATCAAAAAACCCTATGTGACGGTACGTCGAAACATATACGTAAATGCACATTCTGCTGCCTTCTCGCAAAACGCGGTACACTATGAGAGAAAATACTTCACCACAGTGTAGTATGTATAGAGGTCCTAATTTAGTGTAAAATCAAATTTGTAAGAAAACACATTTCCTCAAAAATTAATATTAAAGAAAATATACCAACAGATACGTAGCGACAGATACGTAATTTATGAATAGGAATACAATGGTTAAAAAAACAAGTATTTTTAAACATCTCCCATGCACTTTTTCTTCTTCAGAAACCATAAGAGTTTATAATTTTGTATGTTTTTCATGAGTTATTAGTAGTCGAAATTTCAACATTTCTCTAACCAAAGTTGCAAGCTTTATCGCAAAAGGCTTACAAACACCACAAAGCAAGACATTCGTTGGAATTTGGAGTGCTCCACGTTCATACTGACTCCTTTTGTCCCTATTCAATCATATTGCTTGAGATAGTAGAAAGAACACGGAAACGCATCGTCAATATTGATATATTGATCTAGTCAAAGAGTATAACATGTGTTTTTATTCATTTTTTAGTGTGTTCCTCTTAAAGAAATGAAAAATCACACAATTTTTAAAGTTGAAAATATATCAAAACTTGCCGTCGATAATCATACCGCATTGGAGGCAAAACATCGCTAGGTGCAAGCATTTGCATGTACGAAGGAATTAAAAACTTTGGCACAAATTTTTGCCTATTTTTACTGACTTCCATGCCATAACTTGTCAATTGCGGACTAGCACAAAAATAATAAATTATTTTAAATTTCAGTTCATAAATACTTTAAAATCTCGATATAGTGCACCTCATGTTTTGCTCCTAAACATGTTCCTTACCAAAATACCAAGAGGTCTACATCACTAATCAGATGCTAAAATGAAAGTTACATTCGTTATATATCAGAAACAGACAATCAATTTCATAGCTTATAAATCATATAAAAAATATGGGACAAAATGGCAACTGGGAAAAGATGCACTATTAGTCAGGGTTGGTATGTCCTCAGGGGGTGGTTCGCTGGCTTTTTGTGGGGATTTGCTATTTTTTGCATTTTTCTGAAGTTAAAGGTTCACTAATATTAAAGACCAATGTTGGCATTTTTTAAAATACCGTTATGGCTGCCATTTTGGATTTTCAAAGTGGCCGCCATTTTCAATATATAATTTCCTATATCTTGGCTTCTAAAGCACCTAGAAAAAATATTTTAGTGTCTAAACATATGTTTTTTGCGGCATAGAGTTCAATTAACATACTAACACTGTAAAAAAAATAGTAAAATTACCCAACATTGGGTAAATATGCATATTTCAAATTCCAAATGGCCACCAAGAAGGCTGCGAAAATAGCCGATTTTCATGAAAATCAACAAAACAGCCTATAAAAATGCGTGATATCATAAATAATCAACAGGAAATAACAATTAGGGTCCCAACAACATCTTTTCCCCCTTAATTGTATTGTAAGCTTGTATCAAATTCAAAATGGCGCCTGTTCTGGGATCCTAAATGGCCACTTAAATATGTTTTATGTGCAAAATGTGGTTAGAATAACTACAACCCAGTATTACTATCAAAGACAACATTGTTCCAAATAATCAATGGACAATGGCTTTAAAAGCAAGAGTGGGAACAATTTTTCCTACATAAGGGTGTTAGTATGTTTCAAATTCAATATGTGAAGCCTGTTAGGAGATCCAAAATAGCTGCCAAAACACAATTTATGCACAAAAATTGGTTAAAGTGACTTTAAAACGGTATCAAAAACACCAAAATTTATGTTCAAAGTATTAAATTGTTGGAAAATGGCTTTAAGGGTAACAATAACTTTTAATGTAACATAGGCTTTTTAAGGTAACAATAAGAACATACATATCTTCCCAAATAAGGGTGTTAACATGTTTCATTATGGAGCCTGTACATGGATTCAAAATGACCACCAATACACAACTTCATACATTAATGGGTTTTAGTTATTGTTAGTGAGATTTAAACTGTATCAAGTACAGCAAATGCTCAAAATAATTGATGTAAAGTAGCATGGTAACAATAAAAATATTCCATCCCAAACAAGGGAGTGAGCATGTTTCAAATCCAGTATGGAGCCTGTACTGAGATCCAAAATGACCGCCAAAATACATTTTTTATGAACAATAATGGGTTTAACCTTAAAGCTCCCAAAGGTTACAAAAAGCTACAAGAGCAAATCACCAAAATCGCCTAAGTCCGAATACGTCATAGACCGGGGTCCCATATGGGCACGAAATCGTTGCCTAGGCAGCGCCCCTCGGGTGGCTTGGTATAGGTGGACACGGAATTGGGAAGCGAGAGGTCCCTGGTTCGAGCCCCGGAGGAAACCACCAATTTTTGACACCCTTGTTTCCGAGGAGATAGGCTGAGAATGGTAGGTAGGAGGTTAGGGTTAAGAAGTTTAAAACTATATCAAATACAGCAAGTTTTCAAAGAAAGCAGCTTTGACATGTTTAAGTGTAACTATGGTACCATTTTTAAGGTAAGCACATTTGAAATCCAATATTTATAATGTTTCAAAGTTTTGGTTCACAGTACAGGTTCCATAATAGAGTTTAAATATATGCTATCAACATTTTATGGGAAGAAATGTTTCTATTGTTACAATCAAAATTACTTACCATTTAATGTTTTGTACACTTGGGTGTTTTTGATACCATTGAAAGTCAAATTTAGTGTTTTTCGAGGAACCTTTGACCCATTTTTACACAGAATATATATTTTGGCAGCCATTTCGGACTTTAGAACAGGCTTCAAAGTGGATTTTAAACACGCTTACACCCTTATTTGGGAAGAAATATTCCAACTGTTTCCCACAAAGTCATTTTCCAAGAATTATTCTGAACATTTAGCGTTTTTGATACTGTTTAAAAGTGCTTCTAACCTATTTTTGCACATAAAAATCATAATTTAGCAGCCATTTTAGATCTCAACACAGGTTCCATATTCAACTTGAAACATGCTGGCACCTTTATTTGTGAAGAAATGCTCCTATTGTTACCCACAAAGTCATTTTCTAACAATTATTCTGATCATTTGGTGTTTTTGATACTATTTCAAAATGCTTCTAACCCAATTTTGCACATGAAAATTATAATTTAGCGGCCATTTTGGATCTCAACACAGGTTCCATATTTAATTTGAAACAAGCTGGCACCTTTATTTGGGAAGAAATGCTCCTACTGTTACCCACAAAGTCATTTTCCAAAAATTATTCTGAACATTTAGTGTTTTTGATACTGTTTCAAAGTGCTTCTAACCCAATTTTGCACATAAAAATCATATTTTAGCAGCCATTTTGGATCTCAACACAGGTTCCATATTCAATTTGAAAGATGCTGGCACCTTTATTTAAGAAGAAATGCTCCTGTTGTTACCCACAAAGTCATTTTCTAACAATTATTCTGATCATTTAGTGTTTTTGATACTGTTTCAATATGCTTCTAACCCAATTTTGCACATAAAAATCATATTTTGGCGGCCATTTTGGATCTCAACACAGGCTCTATATTTAATTTGAAACATGCTGGCACCTATATTTGGAAATAAATGCTCCTATTGTTACCCATAAAGTCATTTTCCAACAATCATTCTGAACATTTAGTGTTTTTGATACTGTTTCAAAGTGCTTCTAACCCAGTTTTGGTGGCCATTTTGGATCTCAACATAGGCTTTATATTGGATATGAAACATGCTAACTCCCTTATTTACGACGAAATGCTCCCATTTTTACTAACAAAGCCGTTTTCTGTCGATTATTTTGAACATTTGGTGTTTTTGATTTACTGTTTTGAATTGCCTCTAACCCATTTTTGCACATGAAAAGATATTTTGGCAGCCATTTTGGATCTCAACACAGTCTCCATATTGAATTTGTAACATGCTGACACCCTAATTTGGGAAGAAATACTCATACTTTACCCATAAAGCCATTTACCAAGCATTTTGTGTTTTTGATACTGTTTTAAAGTGCCTCTAACCCAATTTTGAACATAAAATCGTATTTTGGCGGCCATTTTGGATCTCAACAGAGGCTCTATATTGGATTTGAAACATGCTAACACCCTTATCTGGGAAGAAATGTTCCCATTGTTACTTACAAAGCCGTTTTCTGTCGATTATTTTGATAATCTTGCGTTTTTGATACTGTTTTGAAGTGCCTCTAACCCATTTCTGCACATGGAAACATATTTTGGCGGCCATTTTGGATCCCAGAACAGTCGCCATTTTGAACTTGATGCAAACGTACAATACAATTGTGCAAATGATCGTTTTGCACCCTTAATATTAATTCATTTTGATTATTTATGATATCATCCATTTTAAAGACTATTTTAATGTAAATCTGCTATTTCGGTGGCCATTTTGAATTTGAAATATACCTGTGACATTATTTGGGGTCAGATATACACTACAATCATCCCAAATGAACTTCTAGGCATTATAAATACTAGTTGGACCAAAAAAATGAATTTCTTAGAGTAATTAATACATGGGTTATGATAAAGAAAAGTTGAAAATTGGCAACCATTTTGAATTTTAAAATGGCCGCCATACCAACATTGAAAAAAATGCCAACATTGATTTTCATGCTCGGTATATCATAAGCTTTCAGAAAATGTATTGTTCCCCTAATCCCCATAAAAGCCAGCAAAATTACATAAGGAAACTGACTATATATTGAGATTTTAAAGTATGCGTCAATTAGTTTGCCCAATATGAAGACACTAATCATTCTTGTTTGTGATTGGCTGATACAGAATCCGTCCGTGACTTGACACGCTTGAGTTAATCCGAAGTCAATTTTTGTCCGACTTAATAATGTCCAGCTGTAAGTATAGTGATCGGAGAATGAGCCAAAAGAACAATGTTTTCACCCTTACCCATAGTGTCATCGTCCTCCTCTGTGTGAGAGTTTCAAGCTTCAAGACCAGCAACACGTTCTTCTAGCTTTTTCACTGTTTCACGCAAACTGCTCATTTCTGCTGCTAGTGAATCGAGTGTTACCTGAAAAAAAAAAGATATTTATTGAAACAAATTAAGTGTGTGAATTTTCATTAGGGCTACAGTCCCATTTTGTCTCGCTCGGCTGAACGTCAGGTTTACTGCAAGTTTTTTACCAATACACTTACACCTATTGGAATATCATAATTCTTGACGTGCATATGGAATGGAGTCTCTAGTTTATACATGAATCTTTACTAATGATTTCACGTCCATTATCAAGGTCAAAATGGGGTCAATAGACTTCGCAAAAGTTGACCCTTTTTCTTCGAAACCTCATAATTTCATGCTGTTCAAACAATTCGATTGTTTTCAAATTTTGACAGATCCGCAGTGCGCCTGAAATAAGAGGCGGAATTTCCGACTGAACCGAACCGAACCGAACCGAACCACAGCAAGACCAATATTTTTGAGTAACATGCGAGAAAAAATCCATCCAATTTTATTATTATTATATATAAAATCTGATATTTAATCAACGCACAATCAATAAGATATTACCGACTGCTGTACAATAAAGAGATCATGTTGGAAGCAATTTTGTTCGACATCAAAATTGGGTACCTTTACTTAAACACATGTAACTGTTGAATGCATTAGTCAATATTATTTCAACAAGCAAAAATTTTCATGAAAGCGGAATAAATTTGCTATTTATCAATTATCATAAAAATTGATAGACATAAACAGATTTCCTGTAAAAAACTCCTCCGTTGATAACACTTTAATTTGAATCACCCTGTACAAACACAATTTACCTGGTTTGTAGAACCGCTCGTCGGTGTTGCTGCTGGTGTTGCTGGGGAAGATGATTCATAAGATGATGCCTTGATGCCTTTGAGTCCCCCACTAGGCTTCTTGAGTCCCCCGCCAGCCTTGAGTCCCCCACTGGATTTGTCTACTTCACCGCCGGTCTTAAAGCCACCTTCAAGTGAGACTAGTTTGGGGGTTGCATTTTTTCCCTCAAGCCATTCCTCTGCTGATAGAGCAGGTTCTGATCCTGGGGCATCTGGGTAGATGTCATCTTGGTACAATTCAGACTAAAAAACAAAAAGATGACCTTTGACCTTGATATTTATAGACCATATCTATAATTGACATACTCCCGCCGTTGATGGGATAAATCCACAGAATCGGACGGGGAACGGAACTCAGAGCGAGAGCAAGTAGTGTATTTATCATACTTGATTCTCCGTCCGGTTCTGTGGATTTACCCCATCAACGGCGGAAGTATGTCAATTATAGATATGGTCTAATGACCAAACAAATATTTGACTCTCCAATACATTTTTGAGTGGTCTATAAAATCGATATTGCATATTTCATGCTACTCTGCAAGTTGACCTAAAGACAATAAGGCTAATATTATCAACCAGTGAATTACAAATAAATGGGATTTAACTTACACTGGCGGTCAACAGTGTTTGCGCACGCTTAAATACGGGCAAAAACCTAATAGGTCACATGTCATAAGGTGGTCCTAAATGCGTTACATAGCAAAATTGGTCAAAAAATATGTTCACATATGTTGTTAGGTACTGTCACCCTCTTTCAAGAAAAGTCCAACATCATTATAATGTTTGCATAATTAGCTAATTATTAGTTAATTACCCTATAATAGACGGAAGTCACATTAATCTGCTGATGCTCTGTTCGTATGCTTCTCTTCGGGCACTGCATCCAGTGTATACCCAATGAGTTGTAGGGTCATAGAGTAACAAAAATGACACCGAGCTCAAAACATGACCAAATATCAAATCAAATAAACTCAATTATTCGTATTTTTCCGCTCATTTCGCTGCAGCATCCATGATGTTGTCCTTTACCGAAGACCTGTTGCAGGCCTAGA
>JXSR01S022962.1:3096-15848 GCA_000969725.1 Ophiothrix spiculata
CCCCCCCCCCCCCCTCAATATCATGTTGAGATTGAACAAGGTTAAATTGGGTCGAAATGGTAATGGGGTCGAGTTGATGTGGGCTGAGTCAATAGAAAACAAGTTTTGAGAACTTTGTTTTCAAATTCCGTTAGTGCGCCCCCATTTACTAGGTGAAAATCCGTATTTCGTACGTATTTGGCCGAGAACCTGATATTTTGCCAAAAATTGACTTATGAGCCCAATACGTACATTGTACAAATTCAAATTTTGACTACTTTTTTACCATAAAACTCGTTTTTATGTTGATATATTGTTGAAATATGATGAAATCTATGTAAAAATGCAAATTTTAAGAAATTTTGAAAAATTCAAAAACTTAGACAATTTTCGGGTTTTCCCCTATACCTTAAGCATTGGGCAGATTTTGCCACTTCGGCCCAATACGTACAAATTGAGTTTTGGAGCATTATATCGCTTTTAATCTCGGTTTTTATGGCCGGAAACTTGTTTGAGGCATTTGTTTTACATTTTCAAAGACAAATTAGTCTGGAAAACCCGATATTTTGCCCAAAAATTGACTTTTGAGCCAAATACGTACATTTCACAAATTCAAATTTTGACCAGTTTTTGACCATAAAACTCGTTTCTATGTTGATATAATGTTAAAATATGATGAAATCAATGCAAAAATGCAAGTTTAAAAAAAAATTAAACATTTCAAAAACTGTTTTTCGTATACCTTAAGCATTGTGGCAGATTTGTTATATTGGGTCGAGTTGGTTAAGTGGTCGAACCAATTTAGGTTGAGTCAATAGAGGATTGTTTTGCAGAGGGAGGGAGATAATTATTTTCAAGATCTGGTGATACGCCCTCCTGTGGCAGACTTTAAACATTTTTCGTACGTATTGGGCCGAGAACACAAAATTTTGCCAATAATATAAGATTTGAGCCCAATACGTACAAATGTGTACGTAATGGGTTTTCGTACGTATTGGGCCGTAACAAATGTACATGTAAACTTGTATGTACAAAAGGCTTTATGTATATTTTGCGCCCTTTGATTAAAGATCATAAAACAACTGCTAAATAAATTCTAGTTTCTTCAAAAATGGTATCATTCCTTTTAAACAAAATGCAATCTCATTCAATTATCTCTTCGCTGTAAGTTCAAATGTTTTTACGTAATGAGAGATTACGATCTAAGAATACATAAAAATTGCGAAAAAAATTAACCATCTGAGGTTTGCAGACGACATCGTGGTCTTGGGTGAGCATTTCGATGAAGTGGAGAATATGCTTGAAGATCTAGCAAATGCCAGCAAACGTTGTGGATTGAAAATAAACATGAAGAAAACAAAAGAAATGGCAATTTACATGGTACCTCTTGGTCCTGTGACTGTAAATGGCAATAAAATTGACGGAAATTAATCAATCATCAATCAATCAATGATACAAGTACTTGCATGTTGCATACCCCACGAAGGAGTCTATTCGTACAGGGGACCCACGGCTTCACGTGACTGTCCGACCACGGAGCAAGTAGAGTAAAGTTTCTTGCCCAAGAAAACAAGGAGACGAAACTGCCCGGCTCGGGGCTCGAACCCACAATCTCTGTATTACGAGACCCGTGCTCTAACCGCTCGGCCACGGTAATGAATAATCTATCTCGGTCAAAGATTTAGCCTGAAAGAAAAGAGTCAAGAACAGGAGATAAGGAGGAGAATCAGACTGGGCTAATGCCAATATGGAAAGCTGAGAAACATCGTGCACTCTTAGAAAGAAAGTATCAAATATGAGACAAAAAGGACCAATTTTGATCCTTTTTAGGTATCAAATATGAGCTTATCCTTTAAGGATCAAAGTGATCCCAAAAAAAGGATCAACATTTTTGATCCGAAAAAGGATCAAATATTTCTTATAAAAAAGACCTGCAAAAAACATCACACTTAAGTGACGCTAGCAGGGTTTGAACCCACGCCGCACTCATACCTGCTGGTAATTACGAGACCTTCTCTCTAACCACTCGACCACGCCGGACTGTGTGATGATATCAACGTATTTATATATGTTACACCATTGTATACATTCCCCGCTGTGTAGTGGATATTGGGTTGTACTCAAATATGAAACAAAAGATACGTTGGATCCAAACGCGGTATCAAATATGAGCTCATCCTTTCCGTATCAAAGTTAACCAGAAATACGGATCAAAACTTTGATATTTTAATCAAAAAGGATAAAAATAAAATGATCCTAAAAAAGGATCAAAAATGATCCTTGTGAATTTGATCCATTTGTATATATTGATCCGCAAAAGGATCAAAAGTGATCCTTAAAGGATCAAAAGTGATCCTTAAAGGATCAAAATAAAATGATCCCGAAAACTACTCGTATATTTGATCCCAGCCTTCTAAGAGTGTGAGAGTGAGATGGAGGGACGAAATAGATGATTATACGGGAACGGTGCAGTGGAAGGGAACAGCTAGAAACCGATCATTATGACAGAAACATGCTAAGGCTATCGTCCAGCAGTGGACCGATAACGGCTGAAGATGATGATGATGATGATGATGATGATGATGATGATATATGCTAAACACCCTTTTTGTAATCTATGGACATTTCATATTCATGATATACATGATCAAATAATAAAAAAGTTTCTATTTGTGTTTGTGATAAAAGAAAATCACAATTTACAATTAAGACGCCAGCTAAGATTGAAAAAATAAACCGTAAATAAAGTTTATAAATTCTAGTTTTTTGAACTATTGATGATAAAATAATATTACCCGGGTACAATCATGACATGCTGTTTGGGTATGGTAAACGTCAAGAGTCAATGTTGCTAAACTTGGCACTGAGCTTGACATTCCTAAAAAAATAATCTAATCACGTAGGTTAAGGCATTTTCGTGCTTCATATAGTACCGTATATATTTTTACATATAGCTGCCTTTCATTATAGAAATTAGATAAACATGTGATTGGAGCAGATAAAAAAAAATGAGAATCATTTATTGTAACAGGAATAACGGGATATTTTGTCAAAACGACTTGTTATTAATTGCCGTATAGGTTAAGTTTCTTAATCAAATGGTCGAAAAAAGATATTTAGTCCTGATGTACATTTGCACTGTATGCTCTATGTTAAGGCCACAGTCCCTAAAAACGTCTCGCTCGGCTGAATGTCATGTTTACTGCAATGTTTACCTACTTACACCTATCAGAATATCACAATTTCGGCGTAATTGAATAGAGTCTCTAGTTTATACATTATTCTTTACTAGTGATTTCACGTCCATTATTAAGGTCAAAATGACGCCTAAAGACTACTTCGAAAAAGTTGACACTTTTTTGTCGAAACCTCATAATTTCATGAAGTTCAAACAATTCGACTCGTTTCAAATTTTGACAGATTGTAGGCTTGATACTTCTTATTGAATTACAAACAATATTTTATAAATATGCTGTGTTGATTTTGAATGAGAATGTAAACAAACCCGCGTTGTTTTGCCCGAAAAACCGGACGTGAATTACGACTCAGAGTTCGCCCTGTTTGAGCTGTGAATTGCCTGTTTTAAGTATCTACATTATCTACATTTTTTCTGATATACGCATTCGCATAATTTACTTACAAATTGAGCATTCAAATGAGGCAAAAATTTCAATTTTTATGTAAACAAAGAAAAAAACGACATTTTAATGTTTATGTTTTAGATTTTAGTTCACGATCTCAACGCTGCCTCGATAGCTCAGCGGTAGATCCCTCGCTTCGTAATGTACGACTAACCCCTGCCATAATCCATGGTTCGAGGCCCTGCAAATGCAGTGGAAACTATTTATCTTTTCACGATTAAAAAATTGTTAGGATTCACAAAAGCAAGACTTCAACAAAAACATAAGGAGTGTTCACTTTCAAGTGATTTTATTTCATTTTCTTTACATTTAAAAACATTACGTGTTGAGTCGATCGATTTTTATAAATTTGTCAATTAAACTATCCAAGCCTTAGTAGCAGACAAAATGTAAATAAAATAGCCCCTTACAGCCTCAAGAATGTCGTGATTGATTACACGTTATACGTCGAAAAAGGATTTATGCAAACATGTATTATCTGCTTTCTTGAAGCAAAAACAGGCAAGAATAGAAAATATAGATAGTCATTCATGCAGAAGTTTATATGCATGTCGGCGATTATAAGGAAAAAAATTCTAGTAGTTATGAAACGTGTTGATTGTAATGAAGTGTCCTTTCTCAAATCTTGTCTTAAGGTGTTCTAAGCTGTCATCATTGTAGCAGTCATTTTTTATTAACATTTATTGCGGTTAACCATTTCTTTCGGCAAACCCTAATGCCGTTTCCTGTAATAAATGTCAGTGAAACATGGGGTATACTTTAATCAATTGATTTGAAATACAACTAGTCTAAATATTCTAAACATTGGAAGGTCCTCTGAAATTGATATTTTGTCTATTGTTGCACCTACTATTTCTCAAATTATTAATTTGTCACTATAATCTGGTATTTTCCCTGATTTATTAAAACATGCAAATGTCACACCAATAATTAAGAAATCTACTCTGGACCAAAATATACTAAAAAATTATAGACCCGTCTCAAACATTCCATTCACAGCTAAAATAATTGAGAGTATAGTTTCAATACAATTCAAAGATTACTTTAACATTCATGAGTTAAATGAACCTATGCAATCGGCCTATCGCAAAGGTCATAGCACGGAAACAGCATTGTTGAAAGTCCAAGCAATAGAATGGTGCTTTTGGTGTTACTTGATTTAACAGCTGCATTTGACACCATTGACCATAGAATGTTGTTTCATTGACTTGCTTGACTTGGGTGTTACAGGATCTCCACTCAACTGGCTTAAATCATACATGATGAACAGATTCAATAGGGTTACCATTGAGGGTCAATTCTCAAACTATGTGCCTCTGTCATGCGGAGTTCCACAAGGGTCGATAATGGGACCACTAATTTTTACCACATATATTCTACCACTCGGTAATATAATAAGGAACTGCAATGTATTATTTCATATATATGCAAATGACACACAATTGTTTGTTTCATTTGATCCTCGGAATCAGCAGGAATGTTCACATTCTATATGTTCACTTCAAAATTGTATTAAAAATATTCAAACTTGGATGACATCAAATAAGTTAAAGCTGAATATGGAGAAAACAGAATTTCTAATCCTAGGATCACCGTATAATCTTAAACAATACCCAAATATTACTTTAAAAATAAATGACACTTTGATACATCCTGTCAAATCTGTCCGGAATTTAGGTGTAATGATTGATGCAGATGAGTCAATGACCACTCAGGTTGCTCGCATTAGAAAATACATTGACAAAGATGCTTGCCACCATGTTGTAAGAGCTCTTATAACATCTAGGCTCGATTATGGGAACTCATTGCTGTCAGGTATCACAAATGTGCAGCTTGATAGATTGCAGCGTATTCAAAACAAGGCGGCACGTTTAGTATGCGGGGCTAAGAGACGTGAACACATCTCCCCATACCTTGCTGATCTGCATTGGCTACCTGTTCGTCAGCGAATAAATTTTCAAGTTACTTAGTTATATAAACCAGAGTTTAAATTGGACTTCCCCACAATATCTGTCATCTCAAATATCATTGTATAATGCTGATTGTAAATCTCAACACTTTACTCGTTCTAAAACTGATCACACTAAACTTAAAATCCCGAGAACAAATCGTTCCACCCTAGGTGATAGGGCCTATTCTGTAATTGGTCCTAGGTTGTGGAATATGCTTCCAATTAACATCAGGGAGTCAGAATCTCTTACTCTTTCCAAAAAACAATTAACAACTTTTCTTTTTGTTCACAAATTGTAAGCTCCTTGGGTTGCCACCTTTGGGGTTGGCTGACGGTATCCACCGTCTGTCTATAACATAAGGATTATTGTACAGTATTTATTATTACTATTCGTATTTATATATTTTGTGTGTGTTTATAACTTTTGTAAACTCCTACGGTTTTCCACCGTAGGGGTAAGGCTGTCGATTTTCCGTCTACAGCCGCCTTTTTCTTTCCTGCTTTGCAGTAGTATGTAATATTTTTTTAAGAATAAGCGCAGTATAAATTGAATATGTATGTATGTATGTATATTGGTATCTTCTTTTAATGAATATGTAAAACAACATTGATTTAGAGAACAGAGAATGAGACTGGACTGATATTATGTAGGTTGGAAGCGTTTTCGGTACATCTGGACGGCTGCGCATATATCTAATATTTGTACCCTTCCAGCTCCAAACAGCCATATACTCGCAAACTTCATTTTGCCCGGCAGGAGAAAATATATTCAATACATGTCGTAATTTAGTGTAAAAAATATGGGTATATTCACAAAGTTCACTCATTCTTCAAAACACAAGTACAAGTTTATATTGAAGAAAATCAAAACAAAACTGAACCGATGTATGAAAAAAGAGGGACCTTCAGAAAACAAAACAAATAAGGTTGCTGGTTTTTATTATTGCATTTTAAGAAGTGCAAAACAGAAAAGTTGACTGAACACCTCAATCAAATTGACCCATCAGGCAGCATTAAATTTCCATATGAGGAGGAGAAAGATGACAGAATTCCGTTCCTTGACACACTTTTGGACAGAAAGGATGCTATAGTGACAGAGGACGAGGACAAGCAAATAGAGCTCCAAGTTCTGAGAAATCAAAGCCTGCTATATCCCAAGAAAAATCCAAGGGTTTGGTTGTTGTACCATACGTCGCTGGCCTCTCAGAGAAAGTATCCCGGATTTATAAGAAGCATGGCTACTCCTACTGCTATCAAACCT
Organism: Ophiothrix spiculata; assembly: GCA_000969725.1. Lineage (NCBI taxonomy): Eukaryota > Metazoa > Echinodermata > Ophiuroidea > Amphilepidida > Ophiotrichidae > Ophiothrix > Ophiothrix spiculata. The sequence continues at coordinate 9,929 of JXSR01S022962.1, forward strand.
TTCCAGACATTGCGCAAACTTCTTGTTCACCCCAAGGATAAGAGAGATCATCTCCAGACAGCTGATGCTATATTTATGAAGTCCCCTGTAAAGGTTGTACCAAAACATACGTTAGTGCAACGGGTCGCCTACTTCAAGCCAGACTCGCTGAAAATAAAGCAGAAGCGGAAATCATCATTGCAAAAACTTTTACTCGTTCTCAAAGAAAGACTTCTACAGCTGAGATCCACAAATCCGCAATATCGGACAATGTCGCTTGTACAAATCATGTTTTTGGGTGGGAAGAGGCAAAACTTGTTGATCAAGAACAGGACAAAACTACACGGTGAATTAAAGAATCAATCTGGATTAGATCAAAAGGAGACGACACCATGATCAAGGACGAGGGGCCTATAAATTGAATAAAATCTATGATTCACTCATTCTGAAACGGCAACCAACCTATGACGTCACAAAGGCATCAAGTAGACGTGATTGCCAGTCAACACTACAGAACGGAGTGACCAAGCTTTCTGACAGGAAGTGAAATATGTCCAGTGAGTACCATCTTTAAATTATTGGATATGTAGCAATAAACTTTATTATATTATAATACATTTTATGATACTTTATATACTTTATATGTAACATAGCACTTAATACTTTATAGTTCTTAGGCTATATATAACATTTTAGACCTAGAGCTTGTACAATCGAGTCCATTAAAAAATGCAGAGAGTATCAACATGAAAAAAATGAAAACACTCAAACTAAAAAGACCCCGAAAAACTCCGTATTTTTTGGCTTTAATTCCTGTTTGTCAACTGTTTTTCAATAACTGCTGCTGCTAAAAGTAATACCAATCTGTCAGAAGCTAACGCTTTCAACTCCATTTTATAAAAATTTATTTGAGAATAACAAAACCAAGATTCATCTGGCACTTGATTAAACAATCTACGCGTCTATTTCCAGGAGCAAAAATGTCACTCTATAAAATTTTGCAAAATTGAAGTGTATGCAAACATTTAAAGGACAGCTGGGAGTGTTTCTATTTTCTTTTATTATGTTTCAGGGGTATTGGCTTTTGGAATTCATTATATAACTTAGTGACATAAAAATCCGACGATAGATGGTAAATGGTTGTCCTTTAATGTATGAATGTGCCAGACATACTATACATGCAATTGTTCATCGATTGTTCAAATGAGTAAATTTTTTATAACCATGGTGATTAAAAATTTATGACTTGAATGATAAAATTTTGCACTTAAGAATATAATTTTGTATTCAAAAAGTCATGTCCGTTGATGAATGCAGGTGTATGGTATCTTGTAAATCTTGTAAGTTGTATATAAATGTATGTAAATTGGTTTACTAAAGCACTTCCAGAGAGTGTGATTTCTGATATTGAATTGAAAAACAAATACAACAACAACAACAGCGAAACAAAATGAGTATATGGTTATTGTTACTTCAAATACAAGAAATTAATTGCTGGTAATATTTGGTGTCCAGAATTGGTCAGAATATTATCTTTTATTGCTACCGTTCTCTTAGTTGTTCTTGTCGGTTTCAAGATAGATTGGATTAGTCAATGGGTGGTAATAAGGTCCAGATAGTCATGTATCTGTTTGTTACTGTCGCAAATCTATGTTAAAGTCACCCATAATGTAACATTCGGGTGCTTTTTTCAATTAGTAATTGATTCAATTATTGGGGCGATGCCAGTAATAAAATGATTAATTGCTGTATGGGCTGTACAGTACCTATAATTGTATTCTTTTTATTTTGTTTTATATTTCGATAAAACAGGATAAAACGCTCTGTCGTAGCTTATACTGTACATCATCTGACATTAAGATGTCATCATCACCCTTTTTCACGTCCGGTTCCAATTGTATACTAGAAAATATATCCAGGTAACTTTTAGTAGTCAATTGGTTTATCTTTAAAGTATAATATAATTGTCATACTTCGATAGATGCAGCAAAATGAATGATTTTAAAATATAATTAAACAAAGCTTTGGATGTCTTCTTCATGTCTTTTAGCGACGTATCTGTAGTTTTCTAATCGATGTAGTGATCCATTTTTGAGGGAATAAGAAACTTACTAATCAAGGCAACAATGATACTATCTCAACAACATCTACCAGACATGTGAAGATTTTCTTTTAACTGTAATGAAATTTGATACATGTCACACGAATGGTCGCAAATAATTGAATAGAAGAATCTGATTTAAGGCTATAGACATATAGGTATTTATTTTTAATTCCAACACCGAGGCTCCAACTTGTATATTGATATTTGATGTGAAGTACTCAACTTGAAATATTAAAAATCCAAATGAGATGAAAATTTTACTTGTTTTTGTTAGCTTTCCTCTGCCTTGATAGTATTGTGCGACCACAATGGTCATATAATAACCTGAATCATATTTTGTAAATAATACTGTAAGGGCCATAACATAGTCGGCCTCCAAACAACATTTTCGCTACCAAATATTTGGTCGTGACGTCAAAATGACGAGTGACTCTAAACAAAATAACTTCAACACCGAGTTGAGACCAAATAAAATTTCGCGCTAGATTGCACATGTTATTGAATTGTCATATACATTGTACCAAATTTTTGCTACACGTTCATACTTTAACCCTTAAAGAGCCGGGCTTTTTCGACCCATCTCACAGCCGGGGGGGGCGGATTCCGCCCCCCTTCCGATCTCGGAAACCGATTGACGAAACATCAAGTGTAGGGTACTGGTGGATAGCTGGGACCCTCACGAGTCCATTGGTACCAAAAAAATTGAAATCGGACCTTGCATGACGTCACAGTGACGTCATAAGTGACGTCGCGTCAAAAACGCGAAAATCACCAAAAATCGCCAAAATCGTGGTTTTTCGCAATTTTTTCGAGCAAAAGTTGCAATTTTTATCAATAATGTGTGTCAAAGTATACTTAGGCACGTTCTTACTCTAAATAAATCAAATAAATACAATAAAACAAACTGGAAGTGTATCATAATAACAAAAAACACGATTTGTATGTAATTTGCATTGAAAATCAGTTTTTGGTCAGTTTTTCGGTTGACCAGCGTGCCATTACGGAACGCCAAATCCTAACCCTAGGTCCGATTTTCACAAAAATGGTCTTAAAAGAAGCGCAAGGCTTTAAGAAAAAAAGTCAAGAAGTTTCAGCGCGAAAAAATAACAACCGGCGGAGGTATACAAAAAATTCCGGAGGGGGCCCCCCCCGGCTCTTTTAGGGTTAAGTTTGATGGCAAATATTTGGTGACGTCACGACCAAATGTTTGGTAGGAAAACTTTTGTTTGGAGGCAGACTATGGTTCGGCCTTAAAACCATCCTGATCAACTTGAGTTTGGCAATTCTATAAACAGGAAATGTTAGAGGTCTGCGTCATTGTAATACCTCTGGCCTGAAACCATAGAGTGTCAACATATTAAGGTGCATCTGGAGTTTGTACAAACAATGCTGTAGCATTTTTCTACAGGGAAGTATACAATTCTCCGGAAAGCCAACGTAATCAACATTTAGACAAATAACTAGCATATTTAGCAGGGACACTTATATGCTTTGTGGTAAAATCTACTGTTTATTGTTTGATATTCTTGAATATATGCTTCTTGAAAGAATAATGCATGGGTAATGAAGTTTCTGTACTTAGTTCAAAATACAAACATTTTATTATTTGCTGTTTGTTTATTAGAGTTGTATTCAAGCTTAAAATGCTACACATTATACAGTTAACATTCGGTTTTTTATGTTCAATTCCGAAATTAAGTTTACTTCTAAACACTGAAACGGAAAAGCAAAGTTCTAAATCTTTCACCAGGGTTCAGCGAAAGACATCGACATCTGAATCCTTTAAATCTGCCATCACAGAACATGTTGCTTAGGAGAATCATGTGATAGGACGGGATGAGGCCAAATTATTGATTTGGAATCTGATAGGACAACCAGTTGTTAAAAGAAGCCATATGGATCAGGAGCAGAGGAAAAAAGGAACTACAAATAAGGACGAGGGGGGGCATACAAGCTTCGGCTATGACGTAATCTACCGAACTAAGGATTGCTAGGATCTAGAAACACCTGACAACAACATGACGAAGACTCCTTATAGGACGTCGAAATATTTCCGTGAGTACCGAATTTTTGACTATTGGTTGTCTTTGCTAGTTCATTTTATCGTATAAATTCCAGTAAATATAACATATCACTTTGGTGGTTTTTTTTGCAGATTACCTTTGTTTGATTTATCACTTTATAAGTTTGTCTTCTGGTACTTGTTTAGTGAGTGTGTATGTAGTTGCTGTAATAACCTTAATTTTTATTGAATATACAGTCTAAAAACATGCTTTATTGATCATGTTTCACATTATACGAATAAGAGAATTTTTATTGTAATTCAGACACAATTATCTCATACGTTTTAATATTTAACTACGGTACTGAAAACAAGTTCTGCAAACGTACACATATTTCAGCTGCATCGATATACACAAATTTCCTGATCATGGGTGTTTTTTGGCCTTAGGGAGTTTTGATTTCTAACAAGATTACAATCCGATTTATTGATACCGTATTAAAAACCAGGGTGTCTTTAAGTGTCTAGGATATGAAAGAAAATAATAAAGATTACACTTGATTTGGCAGCAAAAGCAGCTGTCAAATTGTTATAAAGAATGTTTGACTTGAACCTATGATAGGTCTTATGTAGCATTTATTTTGGAAATGTATCTCTTTCTGTATATAAAACACAAAATGAAAGGTTATGAAATGATATTTGTTGCAAGAAAACGCCTCATACTTGAAATGTATAGAGGAACCATGTAATGCATGATGACTTAAAGTTTATGTAAAATAGGTATATGAAAGCTACTGGTATTTTAACAAGTAGTATGACGCAATTATTTTATCAGTTATTTATTTCCTGATAATGGGTGTTTCTTTGCCTGAGGGAGTTTTGATTTCTAACAAGATTACAATACGATTTATTGATACCGTATTACAAAGGTGTCTTTTGGTGTATAGGATATGAAAGGAAATAATAAAGATTACACTTGATTTGGCAGCAAAAGCAGCTGTTAAATTGGTATAAAGAATGTTTAACTTGAACCTGTAGGTCTTATGTGGCCTTTATTTTGAACATTTATTCCTTTTTGTATATAAAAACACAAAATGAAATATTATGAAACGATATTTATTGTAAGAAAATGCCTCATACTTGAAATGTATAGAGGAACCATATAATACATGATGACTTAAAGTTTATGTAAAATAGGTATATGAAAGCTACTGGTATTTTAACAAGTAGTATGACGCAATTATTTTATCAGTTATTTATTTCATGATATACATCATTGTCACAGTGATTGGAATTTATTTTGTATATAGGCAATTTGATATTTTATATTTTATGAGTTCGCACCAAATTGGTTTTACGTATGATTTGGGGCTTGGAGCCTGATATTTGAGTTGGATGGTATAGTCCAGTACAGAAGTCTTTTTTAAAGAAGCAACTTCAGCATTTGGTTTCTGCAACCGGGTTGTTATTACATACCTGCACAAGACTCTTGTGGGTAACAATGTATAGTTAATTTCTGTCGACGAAGGTACGTCAACTTTTCTAAAAAGGATTTTATTTCGAGGAACTGTCATCATTGGTTTTACGAGTTCATCAGTAACGGAGTAGTAACATCGGACGTCGGAACTTTTGAAACAATTTTGGTACAGAGCTCTTTAAAATACAAAGTTGCAACTGTAATTTCTTATTTAGATATATTGACTTTAATGTATTATTTCCTTTGAAATAGTTTCCAGGAGAAACTAAAATTATGATATTAACTTATTAAATAGTTTTTATATAATATATATAATTTTGTGGAACTGCTTATTCATATAGCGTCGTGAGCGTTTTAA
>JXSR01S022962.1:16018-33005 GCA_000969725.1 Ophiothrix spiculata
AGTCACTGTCGTATTAACATTATCGCGATAATTATAAATCATGACAATATCAGTTGTTTAATAACTCACCCAGTAAAACGAAATAGGTTTAATGACTCACCCAGTAAAATAAAATATGTAGTCATTCAGATTAAGAAGGCAGCTATAAAAACCAAAACCGAAAGAACTTCGTACCCACGTATCTAAATTATCTGGCAGCCAGTATGAACTAATTATGATTTCATTTATTATTTGAAGAAATTAAATGATCAATATTAATTAATATGATAACATTTGACAAACGTCCTACGCATTACGCAATTTCTTTCTCTTTAAAACATTGCTTCGTTATCTTTATTCAATCTGGACCGCTCGTGGCAAAAATTAAATGTATGTGGAATAAGCAATTATATATTTTATTTTAAATTATGCAAATTGATTCGTAATAATTAGTTACAATAGCATGTTCACTTTGCTTTTTCCAATAAGCATGCACTTTACATTAATTCTAATTCTAATTGTCTATATTTAGCACTTGAAAAGTAATTTAAAGTGCCTTGTTTGACAAGTTTTCTATTTTCTTAAAAAAACGTTGACAAGTTTTTCATTATTTAAAAAAAACCGGTTTTAACCTCAGAAAGCGTTAACAGTTATGTTTTAAAAGTTGTTATATTTTAAATTATGTTTGAAAAGTTGACTTTCTATTCGGAACGCTTGATAAAATCCTGTCTAGCTGTATTTAGGTATGGGCGTTTGTATTCATTAAGACGTAACAAATCAGTACCATCAAACTTTCACATAAATTGATATTCGATAACAGTAAAAACATCGCAAGGAAACGATAACTTCAATCTGCTTTGTAATTTTAATTCTATTTCAAAATTCATAGAAATCCTCTTTTTCTAAGATTGACAAAATTGGCCCCCCTGGCAATATATTTGACGAAGCTGCATAGACATTTGAAATCCAAACAATCAGTCGCTTTGCTAAAAGAGATGCGGAAAAGATGCAATACCTATGTAAAAGTGTAAGGCATTTTTGGAATATATACGTTGTTAAAAAAAACAAGTCATAACGGTTTTAATGAAATTACTAGAGTCATAAGATTAAAGTAAAAAACTCCAAGTTTGTTGATATATGTATTTGCCTCAGCTTCACGAATGTTTTTACCCCACTCAATCCTGATATTACAAAGCTGCAAGCTTTATCAATTTATGCAACCTATATAAATAAGGTATTTAACTACTGCAGGGGAAATGTCTTTGAGTCTAAGCAAGTAACACGATTTCAAAGGGTTAATGCATGTAACACATCAAAGAACACATTGCAGTGAGCGCCTATCTTTATATGGTAGGGCTGAAAGACCGTACTTGTTGGGTGATATTAACACTTAAGTGGCCAAGGTATTTCCCAACCGTTGGTCCCCAAGGTGGGTTCCTAGAGACCCCTTAAAAACACCCTTCCGTTATAAATTTTACGTTGAAAGTCTGGTCAATGATAAAGTATGTAAAAACAACCACAATACAGAAAAACAATTGGAAATCGGATGAACCGTTTCAAAAAGTCGGCCGAAAAAACCCTTTTTTATGTCGCGTCAAAAATTGTACGGCCAAAATTTCAAAAAACGTGTTCCCGAAGGAATTTTCGCATGGAATTTTGCTATAATTTGCACATTGAAAGTACAATTACATTGCCAAAATAAAATTACAAAAAAAGTTATTCGGTTTCAATTGTATGATCAAAACAAATTTGAACAGCGCCCTCGAAAAATCACTTTATGCTAATTAGCACAGAAACGACTTGATCGACTTTAATTTTTTTGCCACTGTGGGACCCGCTGCGTTAAGTTTGACAATTACATGGAGCGGCGATGTAAAAATTGTTCGCGTTTTCACGCTACGTGCGAAAACTTGTTGTAGGGCCGCTAGGAATCCCCATTAACCCCTTTTAGTGTTAAAATATTTGTAATTGGATGTTTCTAAAAAAGTTTGATTTATATTTCAAATTCAGATTAAATACTGGTTCAGCGGGATAAGATATTCCAATATTCTTTTGATTTTTTGAATGAATGACATTACAATACAAAGCCTATCTACAAGTAGTTTATATCATTATGTTATTCAGCAATAGCATATTATTTTGCATCGTTAATATTGCTCAAACCTGAAAGAAAAATCATCTCTTATGTCATGATGATAAGATACTTTTACAATTAGACTTCATTAATCTATTTAAACCTATAAAACTGTACACTGTAGTGTCTGCAAATGTCTGTGTCGGCCTTTTTGACTACCAAGTGACCTTTTGATTTGCGTTGAGAATGTAATACCGTTAAGATCTACTAAATGCACTCGCAGTTGAAGTTCGTCTCCCTATCAACTGGCATTGACAAGGTGCTTGACACTGTTTGTGGCATTAATAGATAGAAACATCCGGGAGGGATTAGGGACATTTTATCTGCCGTTAACATTCATTATGCATCTTTTTGACGTTTCTGGGGTTTGGGAGGTCGTCAAAGGATATTGTAAAGGGGTTGGTGAAATTCCATGTTTTTTCATTACTTATTAGTTAAGAATCAACATATCTTTATTTATTCAGCAAAAAAATCCGCAAAAATACCAACTTTGTCTGAAACGTACGACTGTGCTACTACACATTTACATGTCCCCGCATATTTCGCCAGGGACAACTGTCATGTTGTTTCAATTGGCAGAAACGAATTCAGTATCGCCGCTGCTTATGAGTGGAATAAACTGCCAAGGAACATCAGACTTGCACCATCAATCAATGCTTTAAAGAGACTTCTAAAGACACATTTGTTATAATTATGTTTTGTATATTTTTCTTTGTTTTAATATGTTATCCTTTATTGTAAGCGCTATGATACTCACGTGAATAGCGCATCTAAATGCCCTCTTGTTGTTGTTGCTGTTGTATGTTATTAAATGTGAAGCGTTACAGATACTACTTGTATTACGATTAGTGTGGCCAAGCTCCAAAACGACTCACTTTGCATTCTTTTCGTGCTCACTAGACCGTGAAACAATGTATATATGTGATGGCTCACCTCGAAAGGGGGGACTTTGAAGATGATATCAATTGTGATTTTATCATTTCAACTGTTGCAGCATTTTTAAGCTTTAAAATGACACCTTACTTGTTGAAATTGATCAAGGCAATTAAATTTTACAACAGAAAATCTGTTGGAAATTCTTATTCTTTTTTTTAATTTTTGCTGTCTATTTTCATCAGTTTCTCGAAACGTGTTCTGTCGCAAAGTCCCTCCTTTCGGGGTGAGTCATCACATATTGCTTTTGGAAATCGCACATCAATTAATTCTTTTAAGAACGTATCAATGATGCACATTTGACACGTTAAAATGTTGAAAGTTTACATAATATGTTTTAATAGCTTGATATTTTTGCCATTTGTCTGACATTCTAAGTGTATAATATTACATGTTAAGCTAATGTCATTAGTTAAAGTAATATACAGGTAAGGAAAGAAATGGACAAATATATCTTGGACCGAATTCATCTCTTGACTATCTCCAGGAGAAATAGGATTATCCGGATAAAATAATGACAGTCATTTTAGGTGTGGATAAGTCATGAATACTTCACGCTAAACAGATCACACAGCTAGTTCCACCGATTTGCTCTATTATTGTTATAATCTGTATTGGAACATTAAGTTGCCTCGTGAAATATTTAAGATCAACAAGATCGCTACCTGTCAGTTAAAAGGTCTGATATAACTGAAGCAGAAAAATAATTTTATTTCGCCAGATATGCATGCTATTGATAGGTGAGGATTCTATATTTTTCCAAATCGACTTGTAATTTATTAACGGAGGTATTGAATATTCAAGTTAAATTGGCTGTGATAGATTGTTAGTACAGATGTGCATTTTCCCAAGATATATTTTGGCAATTCAGAGTTCTAGTTACGGTAATCTTAGGTTATCGTATAAATATAAGATAAATCATGTGCACAAAATCTCAAACTTATATTTAACAGGCATTTTAGCACTGTGACGTAGGGTAACGACGGAAGGTAACGTATTTGCAACTAAAAAGTTGTAACTGAAAACGACTGATAGTAACGACGTACGTGTAATTAGCAGCTTATGTGAGCGTTAACTGACTTTAACTAACGATGACGGGCGTAAAATTCAAAACTGCAATTCGCAGGTCTACGTTACTTGTCGTTACCCAAAGTCGCCACAGTATAAACGCACCTTTAAACAAGCAAACTACTATATTTTTTACCTGTTGAAATAATATACAGTACGACGTTTAGATAAAAGATTCAATTGCACGATTTGACTTTTTACAAAAACTTATAGATAGTTTTATACAATTGAACAAAAAGCTGCACTAGACCAGAGCTGATGCTACCGTATGCTAATACGTATAAATCAGATAAAGAATGATATGAAATACGCATCGTATACTACACAAGTAATAACAATTTAACAAATCACAAACAATCCATCAATCAATCATTTTTTTGAAAATAATCCTTGCCAAACGGGGATTCGAACTCCGAATCTCTTGCGTACGAGACAAGTGCTTTAACCACTGAGCCATCCGTCCTTTCAGATAAAACAAGAATTTTAAATATCAAGAGATGCAAAACATGCAACTATAAAGGACGTGTATTTTAGTAGATCTTACAGATTTAATGCAATTTGATTTGGAAAGGAATATAATTTGCATACAAAGTAAATCATCGGTTTCCCTAAAATTCAATAAAGTGTTTTTAAACATCGCATGGTGTCAAAATCGGTTCAAATCTAGTAATCGCTTTTTAAATTATCGCAATAAACGTAAAGCAACATACAAAACAAACAAAATACATGTATTTCGGGCAACTTTACACATTTTTTTTACAGTGAAATATGTAGAATCATATGTTAGAAAAAAGGAATCATTCATACCTGTTATATACATCGTGGTTGCAGCAGTTGATATTCACCGTTCCAGAGGTTATATATAAAGAAATAGGGAAAATGAAACAAAATATAATATTTACCACATTTCTGTTGAGTTTATTTCGTTTTTTCAAAGACATATTAAACTAAGTTGTATTTAACCTTTGGTTTAACCAAGCTCTTTAATTACAAAACGTCTAACCAAGCGCATTTGTGACAATTCCCATGTTCTTATCTTGAACCACTTATCTTAAAATTAGTTTGGTACCATTGATGAGTAGGCATGATTCTACCAACCCTGCCAAACGATATTAAACTATAACATTAACACATGTCACACAAAGTGCTTCGAGTTTTCAAAATTGTGCTAAAAATGTTGTTAAATGTCGGATTTCTATCGGGCTTTTTTTCTAATTACTGAAGAAAATGATAATTATATAACCGTAAACAAGGTGACTTTTAACACTTAGAAGTGGTCCAATTACACAGCCGTTTCCTGCTTTAATCAAGATTATTTTATTAAAAAGTAGACACTTTAACCATTATTACAGGTGAATTTTCACAATTAATCGTAGAAGTATCATATTGTTCAAGGGTTTTTTTTTTGCTTTGTTTAAAAATGCTACAAAACTATTGTTGAAGTTCAGAATATATTATTATCTTGTCTTTACCTCTATCAGTTATTCAGCTATTGCACCAAATAACACTGGCCTAAGTCTAATTTTTAATAAATAAAGACTTTTCTTACAAGCATATATTACCTGAAGTAATAATCGCATTGCCTAAGGTTTAATCCTGTTAAAATTAATAGAGATTTCATTAGAAATTCTATCCATATCAAAAACACCATTGTCCAATTGATATTAGTGTATTCATTTTTAATGCATCGCTTTCAAGTTTTTTTCATAATATTTTTCGAAAACATTCTTTTAACTTTAAAAATGTATATATCTTGCCTAAAAGAAGTCAAATACAACCTACGAAACACTTACAGTTTATAAAACACGATATTAAACAATTATAGTTGACTTCATGCAAAAGAATCGTCAAGTATAGGATCTGTTTAAGCTCAAATACCAATATCAAATATTGCTTATAATCTAAAATCATGTTAACAGAAAAAAAGAAAACCAGACTATCAGAAAAAAGTCTCTACGAGATATAATTTACTGAAAATCATCATTTATAATGAAACAGTAGGAATTACAAGGAGGACATCTATGTACATATAGTTATAGTAACATTTGTAAACCGAAACGCTCACCATTGTTGTTATGGCTTTAGATTTGGTAATTGTGAACCAACGTACACATCTTATGTGTTGTACTGCTTATTTTTATTTCAACCAAGAAATAGGTTATGTAGGGTTATTCAAGACATTATAAACTGTTTTCATTGGTTCTCATCGCACAGAAAATTAACAAACATTGACAACCTAAACAAGTTAAAACTTTTCCACTTCAGGATAAAGTCATCTGTACAGAATATCTAAACTAGGTCCAAAGACTTATTGTAATTGTTTCCCTTGTTTAAGTACTTACAACTATTAATTTACCCAAACAGACTAGATTGAATAAGGAAACGGCTATTCTAGCACTGCCAATAAACCAACAATCTCCGTTTATTGAGTAAATTACATGTTCTGCTAAATTAACGCTGGCGGCAAACTGTTTCGACCAAATGGCATCGTTTACGGACAAAGATAAACATCGTGTTGACCAACGATGCCAACTAGTATTGCCATCTCTATTTATCGAATAAATGTTGACAATGACAATGAATAATAAAGACCTTTCATCGGACACGATTAATAGAGGCCTGATTTAATAGTTGTCTTCTCTTTACTGGCTTAATAAAGTGCAACTAATGTATATAAGTTGTGTCGTTTTGGATGGAATTTGGTTAACAAGAACACGTTATAGATGTTTCTAAAGATTTGAACATTATGAAACATAATAAGCTGATACCATTGACAATGTCTTAATCATATCATCACTATTTAATTTAAAAGATAAGAGTATTTAAGATTTATGACTGAAGAAAGGTTTGCCTGCACAATATTGCGCTCCTCTATTCAACCGCTATTTTTAAACCAGATCTTAAGCTCTGAAATTGGCGGTATATCATCATCCGTTTTTATCAGCAATTACTTGTAATAGTTCAAAATATAGTAGTTTAAAACTTAGTGCATAAGAGGAGGGGCGTATGGACCCTGGAAACGCAACATAACCCAATAAAGCTGTTTTATGTAATTGTCTCTTTGTTTTCGAGATAATTAGCATAAACTGTCAAAATTCCGTTTTGTCCCTAAAGCCGAAACGAAACAACCTTTTGAACTTTTATTGCTGCAATGTATTTGTAATTATAATCTGCTAATATAAGCCAAATGTCATTGAAAAATCATTTTAGGAAAAGCAGATTTTCCATTTTTGGCGGGAAAGTTTTCGGAAAAAATAAAAATTTGACACGAATTAGATATCTGGCCGCCATTTTGAAACGGAATGAAGAATTTTGAATGTTTTTGTTTAATATGAATTTAGTTGAGTTGGCGTATCTCTGTGTACAGTTTAAGGATAAAAATATTGAGAACATTGTTTTTGAAGCTTTCAAAGTCCAGCCCCCCCCCCCCAACCGCTGTACACTAAGGGGATTCTAAATCACCTTAGGTAAAGGGAATCCATCTGCTCAGGAAAATGTGAATCCTAACTATTTTTTAATCATGAAAAGATAAATAGTCTCCACTGCTTTTGCGGGGACTCGAACCATGGATTATGACAGGGGTTAGTCATGCATTACGAAACGAGGGATCTACCGCTGAGCTATCAAAGCAGCGTTGCGACCGTGAACTAATATCAAAAACATGAACATTAGAATGCCGTATTTTTCTTTTGTTTACATAAAAAATTCAATTTTTTGCCATGCTCAATTTGCAAGTAAATAATTCGAATGCGTATATCAGACAAAATATAGATAATGTGGATACTTAAAACAGGCAATTCACAGCTCAAACAGGGCAAACTCAGAGTCGTAATTCACGTCGGGATTTTCGGGCAAAATAAAGCGGGTTGTTACATTATCATTCAAAATCAACACAGCATATTTATAAAATATTGTTTGTATATTGTATTCATATTCACCTATACTGATATCACAGAGGTTCAATATTTGTATGTTATTATTTATATTAGAATGTGAACTATTTCAAGTTAGATATCTCTAAAACCACACTTTCAATTGAAAATGTACCAATGGTGTCATTCTCACATTATGTTACAGATCACTGAAGTTCAGTTGCTGCACTTTGTTTTTTATTCTGGGTCAAACAGGGGAAACGAAACATACTTGAGGATTTTTTGGGAAAATGGTGGGAAGGAAAATAGATTTTTGCGAAAAAAAACCCATCTGCTTTTTTTTTTATTCCGGCTACATGTGTATACAACCAATGATGTTTCAGTATTATTATAGGTATAATCAATTTTATACCTTCTTTATCAACTTTAGTTTCATGTCTGCAAGATTCCAAGCTCAGACAATAACATGAAATACGTGTTTGTATTCTTTATCTTTAGTACCAATGGGCATTTGTCAAACGTTGTGTTTCGTTTTATAACCCAACATGTTAATATCCGTTTTGGATTGTTTTATCTTTTCAGCTGTCATAGCCAATAACTTGTCAGTTGCCAAACAAGTCTCATATTTATAAATAGACCAATCACAGATGTTGTCAGGCGTCCATTGGACAATATCACTGCAGGGTATCAAATGGCTATACTTTATCGATGGTTGTCTGAACATGTCCAAGGGTGAATACTAAAAGAGGAACATGCATTGTTGCATCTGAGGATTTGGCACATTTTTATGGTGAAAAATGGTTTTGCATGATATATACGATGAATATGTGTAATAATCTCGTTTTGTTTAACCCTCGTCTACCCAAGCTATTGTTGTAACATGTCTACCCAAGCGGAGGATGGGGATTGTTGCAACCCCCTTGATTTTTTGGGAACGGAACCCCTTATGAACTTGGTTTTGCTATCAATAGATAGGTATGGTCCTCCCCTATCCAAACGATACCAAGATCACAAAAAACGTCATTATGAATTCATAAAGTTTTTCCGGGTCGGAAAATCGAGATTATGGCAAAAATGTCCACCAAGTCAATTGTAGAAAATGAGTAACGTCATAAAAAGTGGCACAAGATGATAGTTTTTCATATCAACTACTCTAGATAATCATACCAGAAAATAATGCAAAATCTTGACAGAGAAATACTTACTTCTTTATGCTTACTTGCCATTAAAGAAGAACATTAACTTGAAAAATTTGAATGTTGGTGTTACAACAAATTGTCACTGCATTTTAATATGTAATTACAAGCTTTACACCCCATTTGCAAATTCATATTATGATCGAAGAAATTACCTTACACTGGAGTGACCATTTATTAGCACCAAAATTCTAATTTCGAGTTAATGTTCTTTAATGGCTAATAAGTATAAAGAAATACGTATTACTGAACTGCAATATACTTTTAAACGCCCAAATGGGGAGAATCTTCAAATTATTGTTGCTCTCAAAGGTGTAGTTACCAAGATTGGATTCTTGCTTTTCCCTCTAACATTGGTAGGATCAGCAATGCGTATGGTTATTCAATGACCTAGTCTGTTGCGGTTTAGCTATAGCTCCTCTTAGTATGTTTTAGATGAAAACAACTCATTCAGATATGTTTCAAAACTCACAAGGTTTTGGACAAAGTGGAAAGAAGAAGAAGAAAATTCAGTATAGTCTTCCAAGCATTTTGTGTAGTATTTTATTAAGAAACGACCTACATTTCTGTTTTTTGGTGCTTTAGATGTTCTTTTGGAGGAAATTAAGGGGATTTTCGTGGTCCTTTTTTGGTAGGTTGACAAATTTGGGAGGGGGTGCGACGCCCCTAACGCACCCACCCCCACCCCCTTCCCCTGGCTACGGGCTTGTCCGCTCAGATTTTGAATATTTAGTATTGAAGATGATATTTTGTTTCTTTCAATACAGCGTGATGCCTGAGAAAGAAATCCAAATAGCCCTGTCACAAAAAGGTTTGGTTCATATTGATACTTTTAAGATATTAGGTTATAATAAATCTATAGACTGTGGATAATTCTTTTTGCTTAAGTAGAAAAGTTCGGAAAAGCAAAAACAACCCATTATCATTTTGTTACAGGTAAGTTCAGCATCTTTTTTTGAGATTTTTGCATTTTGCATCATTTGACATTTGAAGCATTAGCGGTAATAATGACAGCATGCAAAGTTTCATTGTCAAATTCAAAACCTCTATACCAGAACATTACATATTCTTTTATTGTTTAATTATCATTGTCGACAATGATAAATACTGCCCTCTATAGTTGAATTTTTATAATTGGTCTTTTAGGTGATCTAATGCAAAATCCAAATTTCCTTTGATTTATCTGCAATCTATGATCGGAAAGGAATTTTTTACAAACACATTTTTGGATCTATTGTGATGTATAGCATCAATTAAATACGTTTAAAGAATAGCCTCATACCCAAGATCAACACTCAAAAGTAAAATTCATTTTTTTGAATCGAAATTTTTCCGATATCTGGTAATTGACTGCTATTTTCTAACATATGAAGTGTAAATCATCAACAAATACAATTTCAAAATTTAGTCCAATGCCCCTTTAATGCAATATTCTCTACTTGCTCTATTTTAGTATAATAACTAAAAGTAAACATATTACGCTAAACGATTTAGTAACATAAGATTTTCCTTTTAGAGGTTATATTTTTCAACAAATATCATGTGTATTGATAGTATTAGAAAAAACAAGTAGGCCATTTTGAACGGTTTCATTTTTTTCAGATTTTAGAAACAAAGAAAATTATGAAGTGAAAGTAGAACAAAGAACATGTAAATATATGTGTACATTATAGAAAGAATGCCAACAAATACAATACAAAAGGTAGTCTCTATGCTATAGATGTAATGATTCTTACAACACAATGTTGTAGTCGTTTTAAACTAAAGATCTTTCATCAAAGATCTTCCTTCCCTGTGTGTTAATCAAAATCTTTTAGTATTTAAGAATAGGTTTCTCTCTGCGCCAGATAATATTACCATATTGAAGAGTTTAATTTAAATCAGTCTAGGTGAACTTTGTGACACTAAAATGACAGGTATAAGATGCCATCAATTGAATAAGTCAGGCAGTTTGTCAAATAGATTTGCGTTCATGTCGTCCTTAGGGTATTTTCACAGTTTCATTAAAGACGTTTTTTATTGAAAAATGAAATATATATGCGTTTATTGAATTTAGTATTTCATTTAAAAAAAAGTAATCGGATTAAACTCTTTTGACAGTTTAGGTGAATCTTCTGTTCTTATATCGTATTGCAAACTGCATTTTTATGAACTTAACGTATATAGATTTGAAAACTGTTTTACGTTTCTCCCCTAAATCGGTACAGATTCCCGCTATATCATCCACCCTGACCATGAGGAGTATTTGCTAAAAAATATTAAAATGTTTAGTTCTACGTTTTTGAATCTACATTTTTATATTTTGGAATATCACCCATTCTTTGCAATTTATATGACATCCAGCATCCATTATTGAATGACCACCACAGAATCAGGTGATTTTTTAACAAACTAAACATACACCGTACGCATTTTATTACTTAAGGGTACGAGGAATCCATCTGCTCAAGAAAATATGAATCCTAACTATTTTTCAATCATGAAAAGATAAATAGTTTCTTCTGCCTGTGCGGGGACTCGTACCATGTATTATGGCAGGGGTTAGTCATACATTACGAAGCGAGAGATCTACCACTGAGCTATCAAGGCAGCGTTGAGATCGTGAACTAAGATCTTAAACATACACATTTGAAAGCCGTTTTTTTCTTTGTTTACATAAAAATTGCAATTTTTGCCTCATTGGAATGCTCAATTTGTAAGTAAATTATGCGAATGCGTATATTAGACAAAATGCAGATAATGTATATACTTAAAACAGGCAATTCACAGCTCGAACAGGGCAAACTCAGAGTCGTAATTCAAGACCGGATTTTCGGGCAAAACAACGCGGGTTTGTTACATTATCATTCAAAATCAACATAACATATTCATAAAATATTGTTTGTAATTCAAGAAGAAGTAGCAAGCCTACAATCTGTCAAAATGTTAAAAAACAGTCGAATTGTTCGAACATCATGACATTATGAGATTTCGGCGAAAAGGGTCAACTTTTTCAAAGTAGTCTTTAGGCGTCTATTTGACCTTGATAATGGACGTAAAATCACTAGTAAATGTCCATGTATAAACTAAAGACTCTATTCAATATGTACGCCAAAAATTGTGATATTCTGATAGTAGGTAAAAACTTGCAGTTAACATGACATTCAGCCGAGCGAGACGTTTTTAGGGACTGTAGCCTTAAAAAAGAAGAAAGGTCTCGGTTCAAAATTTACCCGTTGTCATAAGAAAATGTTAGCAATATTCTGATACTAAAATTCTAGAAGTTAACAACACAACATTTTACCAAGTACATATTTTTCTTATAATACGGAATTAGCTAAGCTTTTCGTTCATGTTCCAGTTACCATACGTCTCGGTTTTGTTGCATTGCTTTTTTAACTTGCTAAAAACTCATGGTGTGATTACACTTTTTTTTGATTCATCAGATTGATGTAATTGATTATTTCCAAGTTACTTGTACCAAATATGTATTGTAAAAATAATGTCGTCTTTCTTAATGTTCAAACCATAATGATCCAAAGCTACCCTGGACCGATTTATCTAATTGGGATTTTTTGGCAAAAATAATTCAAAATGATGCTATTAGTACGTTATTCGTACGGTACGGTGATGTGTGACACCGCCTTAAAGGATGTAAACGTATTACTTAAATACTTTGTATGGTTGCTTTTGCGTTTTTTGTTAACGGAAACAAAAACTAAGAGGTAGGATTACAACACCCTACGTGTGTTTCCATGTAAATTGTTTGTTTTTGTCATTTTACCTTTTTTTATTTTTTTGCACTTTCACAACATTTGTTGTTTCGACTCAATTTTAAACAAAGTTGGTGACAAGTATCTATATATTTATGACCGCCTACTAGTATGTTGTTAAAGTTGACTAGTACATCGAACTATCAAAAAATATAATCTGAATTCAAAAGAAGACGTGAATCTAACAGTGACATTTTCACTTTCACTGCGACTGAAGGCGATCACTGCTGAGGTTTGTCTGTTTATCCAATGGCATTGACAAAGCAATTTATGTCACTGTGAGTGACATAAATAGACAGAGATACCCGAGGGACAAGCAACATTTAAAACATTCATCTGTAACATTTAAAGTAAAACATTCTAACCAGCATAGGTTGCATGAGAGTTCAATATATTGCGTACACTAAGAAAAATCAAATCGTATATTCTCTAATAAGTAAAGTTTATCGCCACTACTTATTTTACAGCATTGACTATATAAAATGCAAATGTTTACACTTTCGAAGACACTTCATAATCTGCTATAAACAACTTTTGGAACACTCAAAACGAGTTTGAATAAGTAACGGTACAAGATAATTATAACAGAAACGTAAAAAATGGACATAGATAAAACTGACCTGAATATATGCCTGAACTAAAATTTAAATTTAAGGACTACAGGAATAAATTTTGCCAATCGTTTTTGGATTAAGTACATCATAAGTTAACTTTGCTAAGTCAAGATTGGCATTTTAACGAATTATTAACAGTTAAAATCAATCGAAATGCATAAATGATATGCTTTTCATAACCTTGCCTCATGAAATATTGACATTTGCATATATTTACCTGCCAATATTAAAAGGTAGCAGAAGTGAGGATCATTTCATTCAAATTATACGAATAATGTTAATACGTCTGACTGTATTATTTATTCATGTTCAATTTCAATTCACTTGCAATTATTGCCATAAGGATTTAGTGTCATGCAGTAATAGGTAATTTGTTCAACTTATAATTCCCGAGAAATTAGAAACCTCAAGAGATCGTATGAATACGAACCGAATCCTATAAATGTAGTTTCAATTTGGCATCTTTATGTCATAGAAGAAAATAATAGTAATAAAAAACAACTGATTAAGTAAAATATTAAACACATGTTTATCCATTTATCAAAATTACAATTCGATGTTTTTTTTTATAAATCGCTAAAAAAGTGTTAAATTAAGAGTTCATATGTAAAGCTTGTTTGAAAGTTTTGGATACCCTGAATATCACAAATTTAATTAGATATTATGGCTATTTTAGAGAGTTCATTGCTAATTCAAAAACACATAGAAAATATAGTATAAAAACTATTGTAAATGATAAACGCAAGGAAAATATAATAAAAATTCCTGTATTACTTTGTAATGAGTTGAAAGGATAAAATATGGACTTTAAAGCTGGTCTACCGGCGGATTGGTATTAAGTACCTTACATGTTTTCAATTGAATATAATGTATGTGCAATTGCAGTATGTTCAGTAACTGTTACAGGGCATTTTGTGTATTATGAAGCCCTTGTCTGTGTTAAGACAGGTAGCTAATTTTCACAATCTACAAACGTTGTCTTTACATTTATAGCCTTGTAAGTTAATATCCGTGCTGGATCATTTTTCTTTTCACCTGTCATGATCAATGTATTTCTAGTTGCCAAATAATGTTCATATAGATAAAAATGCTGCCAGAGGTGTGTGAAACAATATTACTGTAGGATATCAAATGACTATGATTTCATTGCTGGTTGTCCAAACATATTCATTGCTGAATATAAATGAAGGTGATATGTATTAGGGGTCTGCATTTGTAGCATTATGAAGTTTCGAATGGTACTTTATTTACTCGTTGTTTTCACTTTATATATATTCAATGTTTATATTCTGATTCCGTGTGCATTTCAAATGAAAAAATTGGCTTAAACTTGTCTTCAAGTAATCAACCCAAACAATTCATCACCGATTCAACCAAAACGCAAAAAAAACCAACAGAACAAAAAACAAACAAACTCGTATCCACAGGTATCCAATTAATATATGTTACTTTATTTCCGGTCATTCTCTGTTTTTTGCAGTGTAAGTGTTTAGTAAAGTGAATATCATTTACGATTTTGTCACGAGGTATCATATTTTACAGTTAAGAAGATTTATAAAAATATTTAATTTCCAAACTTGAAAAGCAAAATGTTGTAAATACAGGTATTTTTATTAATAAAATGTGTGGTGCTCTGGCATAATGAGCGGAAAGTCGCGATTTTCAAAATTGAGTTTATTTCATATTTTAATTCTCTATAATCTCAGCTTTCGAATGATATATAATGTGTCATGCTTTCTTTCTACAATTTTCATTTAGCGATAGAAACACAAGGCAGTCCACTCAAAATTTGGCAGTAAAAAACTGTCGCTAATCGATTTTAAAGTTACTGTTTACTATAGTGTATAATAGCAAAACGCGATCAATTACCCGTGAATAAAAACACTTCCCGGCGTAATTGACCTTCAAAACGCGAAATATAGATTAACACTAATGTATTTATTTGTTTTATGTCAAAAAACGAAATTTGATCTTTTCATCATATTTTTACTTTAGCAGCCATTTATTCAAAATCTTCAATCGCGACTTTCCGCTCATTATGCCAGAGCACCACACAAATAGTTTTGTTTCTCCCCTAATGCATCTTGAAAGTACCGCAAATATAGGTATTTCTGCGCAAACGACCATATAACTACGTTGTGCGCAATACGTCATTTGCGCAAAAGGTAATAATATGGTCAACTGAGCGTTTACTGTACTTTCAAAACGCATTATGGGACATACAAAAGTGGTCTATTGGGCAATACTGTGTATAAATGGATCCTATTCTCAAAAAGAATACATAGGAAAAATGCAACCAAATATGGTAACAATATCTAGTAACGGCGATTCTACTAGTTTGTTTTTCTATATCAATTAAACATATGGAACACATCATTGATAATAAGGGGAGACACGTAAACTTATCGGCAATGTTGTTCAGATATCTGCACTAATCGGAACAGTCTATTTCTCCACTTATCTTACACATATCAATAATTCTTCTTATCCAGGCATTTGTTTGTGCACCTGTGTACTATATCTATGGTTTTCAAACATCAACTTGAATATGTTCCAGCCAGATGCCCACAATTTGACGTTGCCGTCTAGTTCAGATAACGGCAAGGTGTTACCGATTAGTTTACGTGTCTCCCCTAACACACTATCGCCACTACTTATTTTACAGCATTCATTATATAGAATGCAATTATTTACACTTTCGAAGACACTTTTTGGGACACTCGAAACGTGTTTAAATAAGAAATTCTCCAATAATAACAAACATGTATATAACGGTACAAGCTCAATATAACAGAAACGTGAAAATCAACATAGATAAAACAGACATAATTTTATGCCTGAACTAAAATTTAAATTTAAGGACTACAGGAATAAATTTTGCCAATCGTTATTGGATTAAGTACATCATAAGTAAACATTGCAAAGTCAAGGTTGGCCTTTTAACGAATGATTTATCCACAGTTGAAATCAATCGAAATGCATTAATGACATGCTTTTCATAACCTTGCCTCATGAAAAATTGACATTAACGTATATCTACCTACCAATATCAAAAGGTAGCAGAAGTGAGCATCATTTCATTCAAATTATACGAATACTGTTAATACGTCATACTATATTATTTATTTATGTACATTTCAATTCACTTGCAATTATTGCCATAAGGATTACTGGCATGTAGTAATAGGTAATTTGTTCAACTTACATTTCCTGAGAAATCGGAAACCTCAAGAGATTGCATGAATATGAACTGAATCCTATACATGTAGTTTCAATTTGGTATTTTTATGACATAAAAGAAAAATAATAATTTTTATAAAAAATAATTAAGTAAACGATTAAACACATGTTTTATCTATTTATCAACAATACAATTCGATGTTTTTTATATAAATCGCTCAGCGGTAGATCTCTCGCTTCGTAATGCATGACTAACCCC
>JXSR01S022964.1:0-18588 GCA_000969725.1 Ophiothrix spiculata
CGACAGTTGGTGCTTCAACATTGTATAGGGGGTACGGGGGATGCATTTTCTTCAACGCCTGTTTTTTGCTCCAACACTTTTGACAAAGATTGTAGCATCAGCGCAAGGTACTGGCTATTTCGTTTCATATGAGGATAGTCTACTTAATAGATAAACGTTAATTTACGATACTCGCTTACCCACAAGTAATACGGGTTTAAAGCGAATGCTAAAAATAGCAATTGTCTTAACGAACAGATGGCTGCTAAAAACCCAACCAAAATCCCGCCCTTTAAAGTTCAAATTCAATGTTGTTATAGCAAAAGTTTTATCATTAATCATTGAAGGTTCATTCTGCCTTTCATTAATCCCAAGTTTCCTTTTTGTCTTATGCTGGTAATGCATGAGTGATTTGTGGGAGGTTTTTAGTACGGTTGTCTTTTATTACCAAATTGAAAAGTTTTCATGTTAAGTGCATTATGTAAATATATAGAATAGATGTAAGATTATTAAAATAATAGAGATGTATCAAAATTTTGACAACCACTGCAGGATATAGATCTGTCCAGCAGAGAGCTGCCTAATATGTCTGTTTCGCACCGATCAATTTTCAATATTCACAACTTACATGTAGTGCTGACAGAAATATCTCTGTAACTTGATGATAAGAATTATATGTGTCTTGACAATTGTGGGATACTGCCACAGCCTTATATGCACTTATTTGCTGCTCCAAATACAATTTGATTATAATTAATGTAAATAAAATCCTTTATTTCAACAGTACACATTTCGCTTTGGTTAAATGCCAGTATTGCAACAAATATTTGCAGAGGTTTTTCTTTCTTTTGTCTCCTTGTTATAAGATACTTGGATATTATTTAGATTTATTGTACTATTAATAAATATAGTGCAATAAATAGTAGATGTTTTGATAGACATTAAATGAGACTTAACAACAGATGGTTTCTTCCTCAGTTTTATTTGTATTGCTTTGCCGTTCCAGATAAAATTTGAATACCTATAATTAATGTAATTTCAATCTTAAATTTGATAAGTGCCAACTTTCCTTTTGGAAAATGATTGCAACTGATATGTGCAAGGATGTTTTGGTTTCGTCTCCTATTACCAAGATACTTTGAAATTATAGATTTATTTCACTTTTTGAACAAAATGAATGCATGAATATTATATGATAGAGATGGACCAAAGTTTCGACTCCTACTGCATGATGTACATCTGTCCAGCAGATAGCTGCCTATGTTTCTGTCTTGCAGCAATCAAATTAAATATATACAAATGTTTTGCTGATATATTAAATTATTTTATTAAATCATTTGTAAACGTGTTTGTTAGGGTTTAAATACTCATAAAGTCAACAAACTGCTCATCACATCCACATATTAAGATTCATAAGAAAGTCCAGACATGTATAGCTTGAGGGACAATTTAACATCATATTGAATAAATATGTTTAGCTATTTTCGCTACTTTACCGTCATTAAGTCTTTGATGTATCAATAAATGATGCTGAATAAAACTAGGGAATAGTTTAGTCTCAGCCATTAATCATGGCTCGCTCAACATTTCTTTCCTATAATAGTATAAACACGATGTAGATTAGCACTGCTGGAATTACTATATTAAACGACGCTATTACTTGGTATAATAGCTTTTACACTAAATGATAGTTATATACAAAAATGCCATCAATTTGTCACTCGAATGCCTATCTTCGTGTAAGTAATTCTGTATCAGACAACCAGAATTTAGTGTTGATCGTGTGCAATATAAATCCAAAAAGTGGCACGTTGTTAACGAAAGTACGCGTACATATAACAACTCTTAATACAAAACATTAAACGATGTTTGTTAATAATGCACATGTACATATGGCGACGAAAAACGTATTACATAAATATACGTATAAAAGCAATAGTATAAAGTTTTAAAATGAAACGTCCCTGTCACCCATGACTTTTTATTTTTTTTAGCTGATTGGGTTGGTTTTTGGTAGATATTAATAACCTCCAATCCATTTGTCATAAACATGCTTACTTTTTCTTTTATAGCCCTTTGTTGAATTAAATTCGAGACCCCGAATTTGATTACACGTGTATTAGTATAAGAAAACATGCTTGTACTTTTTATTCATTTTTCTATGGCAAAACAGGTTTTCAACATAACACTTGAAAACGGTTTGAGATACACTACCGGTCAAAAGTGTTTGCGCACCAAACCTTTAACCAGCCATATCTCGAGAACCGTTCATCATTTGCGCCATATTTTTTTTAGATTTATATTTTACATACATATATCTAAAGAACTAAAAAAGAATTGCATTTATCGCATTTGAAAATATGGCGTGCTAAACATATTTTGTACTTTCTTCTGCACATAATAAACGGAGTTTAAATACACAACTGCATATTTGTTGAAAATTCTTTTACCTGAAAATGTTCTTTACGGCTACACGGTGATAATGAGTATTGAATAATAAACAAAACTAGTATAGGAACATATCAAAAAGTTGGTGTGGTGTATTTGTATATGGTTCATTTTTATGGTTATGGAAGATCGAATATCAGAGGAAACATAAATTTCCTATATTGGATACATTAAGCACCTATAAAAAACATGAATTTTTTTCACAGTTTTGGTCGTTTGATGTAATAATTACGTTTTTGCCCGTATCCAAGGGTGCGCAAACACTTTTGACCGGGAGTGTAGTCACATTCCTTTATTTTAAGACGTTTTTACTCAAAACCATTTCTGATCAAAATCTTATAGTATTGCTTTAAATTAAATATAGCACTTTTTACTTAAAAAGATCAAACAAATGGAAAACGCTATTCTCTTAAATTTGTCACAAATAATGATAACATTTGAAATTTTGTCTACCATTGTGAATGAAATGAAACACGAATTTATACTTAATAAAAATAGATCGCACTACAAATGATTTCCTTTCCCTTTATCAAAGCTAAAATAAATCATAGCGGTTACCATGTAACAAAATTAACTTGGGTTGTAGTACTTAAAGGGGAATCATTTAAATTTGAATAACACCATGTAAGTTCCAAGAAAATCATGTTTATGGATCTGAAAGTGAAAACACAATTCAAACAGTATGATACGTCTATTTTCTTCGCCCACATATTTTGTACATAACAAGAAAGCTAATGGATAACAAACACTAAAATGATAATTCTAAATATGGTACGACGAAAAACTGTATCACGTATCCTTGATATCAGTTGTTATAGTTACCGATTATTTTGGTATGTAAATAAATATATTAGGTTTGTAAAGAGTGTTTTAATTTACACAGACATTGTTTAATTGAATGAGGCACCAAGTGCTAAAAAGTTTAATGAAACCTAGTTGGTAGGAACTCAAGCTAAGTTTAAATACAATATTTGACACATTGTGATATCAAATTTCTGCTTCAGAATTCATAAGCCTGACAAAAAAAATTAAATTAAGTGACTTCTAGTTGTCTATTGCAACATGTCTTGAATTGAAATTCAAAACCTTTTTTCTGAAATACTAGTATCTCTTATACGTTTCATATAAGATTTGGTTTCTATTTGATGTAACAGTTTTACGACGCCTAACAATCAAAAGAAAATGCTGGTTTCCCCTACATTTCCCCTCATTTCGTAGTTTTACAGCTTACATTATGGAACATAATCCCTACATTTCCCCTCATTTTAAAACTTTGTGACTTAAAAAAAGAATAGAATGGACTGAAAATTGTTTTTGTCCCATGACATACGTTGTATTTTAAAACTAACAAAAAATAAAAGTAAGTTATTTAGAATTTAAGTGGATAGGATATCAGTGATAAGGAAATAATGAATTTATGTGACGTCTTGTTGTCTACTGCAACTTACACGTCTTGAAGGGGAAACCTCAACCTTTTACAAAGACTATAATTGTTACTAAATTTCTTATAAGATTTAGTTTCTGTTCGGTGTAACAGTTTTATGACACCTAGCTATCAAAAGTAAATGCTGGTTCCCCTTATTTTTGAACCTTTATAGCTTTAAATATAGTACCTAATGGCCTTAAAATATTGTTTCGGATCTAAAAGAACTATAATCAAAAGCAATGACTATTTTGTATTCGGGCACTTTTATATGTTTATATAAATATTTGTCAATATAATTAAGCTTTTACATGACGAATTAATTTGTGTGTATATCTTACGTTGAAAATGATTGTTTGAAACAAGTAGTATAGATTTTATGGCTATTTTTTTTGATATATAAATATTATGGTTTGTAAAGACCATTTTGAATTTACTAGAAGATTGCTAAATTGACTGCAACACCAAGTGCTAAATATTTTGATAAAGCAAAGTAGGTAGGAACGTGAAGTAAGTTTCATCATAGTATTTGCCATTTTGATATCAAATTTCTGCTTCAACATCCTTAAGCCTGAAAAATTGAAATTAAGTGATGTATAGATGTCTACTGCAATATGTCTTGAATTAAAATTCACAACCTGTTTGGAGATACTATAATCTTTATTACGTTTCTTATAAGATTTGGTTTTTATATATTCGTTGTAACCATTTTACGAGCCCTAGCAATTAAAGGTAAAGGCTTGTTTCTCCTACATTTCTCCTTATACCACATTAATTATAGAATTTAAATACTACATTTTCCCTTACTTTATGACTTCCAACTATATGACTCAAAATATTGGATCTAATGGATCAAATAATCGCTTTTGTCCCATGACATACGTACGTTGTATTTTAAAAGTAACGAAAAAAATTGAAATGACGGTTTCGTTGCAAATTTATCTTAAAGTGCTGAAATATTGGTGGAAAAAACGCCATCTGAATCAAATTTGTAACATTTATTTGACATTTTTGCCTTGAGCAAATATTTCTTATGTACAAAACATTTTACTGATAGGTAAAAAAAATTAAGAAACACGTCAACATATCATATGAAACTCTAGAAACTTTGATACAAAGTAGGAGTAGGAGTAATAGAAGTTGTTACTTCTATTACTTCTACTACCTTAAGGTAACGTTTTTATTTCAAAAACATACTCAGGATACACAGTTAAAGATATCATCAAATTCCGGTATACATTTACTTGAAATTTTTTATTTAAACATAAGACGTATGAATTATGGCATGTCTTGAACATTCATAGGGTTAGGAAAAAATGGGAAAATATTAAAATATCAATATCACTGTATATGTAATTCAAGGAAGACGCTTATGTCACAAGTAAAGCCATTAGCGTCTTCCATCACATGCATGTCATTAATACAGCATATGCCTTGAATGTAAGACCTAGTATAGGCTAAGGAAAGCTTGAAAAACATTGGATTGAAAAACGTACATCTTGGTAATCAGATATTTTGCCTCGTTCTAAAATGAATATTTTCACCTACAAGAAGTACATGTAGCAGTTTAGTCCTTCACTATTTAAAAACCCACAATCCTTCTGTTCAGGGCATGAGAGGTCGACGTCATTATTCAGTTTAGTTTATTATTAATTTTCATGAATTATTTACTAGTTACTATTTGCCTTTTTAACTGTAATCATTTCCAAAATTTAAGCAATTCTAATCAAATTGTATTATAATTCAACTAAATGGATGTAGTGCATATCAACTAGTTTCGAACAAATAACAGCATATCAACATTGAATTCATTTTTTTTTTGTTATTTTACACATGTCAGTATTAAGGACAATTAACAGCATAAACTACAAGAATAAATTGTTATAAGAATAAAAAAATACTGGGGGTTTCTAGTACGCTATGCCTCCAAGATTTGTAATTCCACTTGGGCTCTGCACAATTTACAGATGTTTCCTGACCACTGTGGCGCAAGTAAGCTCAATTCCACACCATGCTTCTTTTCAGGTTCTGCGGCAACTTCTGGGGATGCTGAACCTTGATCTGGTTTTTACGAGACAATTAGCAGTTAGTTCTTTTTCCAAGGGAATTTCAAGCACACTCAACTATTTTGGCACCAGCGGGGTTCGAACTCGGGACCTTCCGCACCGAAAGCAAGCGCCTTACTGTTTGAGCTTACTTTACTGATACATCAAATAAAAAGTCTTAATTAAAATCAAATGAATTTAGTTTGATGTTGATGGTCTCGTATTTACATTGTCTTTATAATTTGACGTTTGTTGTACATGTGAAAGCTCAAAGAATGTAAATAATCCTACGAAAACGATCGAAAACTATATGAGGGCCGCCCTGGCAAAAGAATGCAGTTGATGTCTATTTAAATAAAACATAGGTTTGGAAAATTGATCATTCATTTTTGTAGTTACGATGAAAAAGGAACATAATATCCTTTTTATTTTGTTCATATTTTACATGTTTTATTTGCAAGTATCTCTTAACAAGATGTACTTGTTGATGTGACAGGTCACATATGATTGACAGCACGAGCTGTATAAAATCAAATTATCCGTTATATAAAATATTGCATCGGAGTCTGATCAGACATATCATGGTTATGCATAATACACACTGTTTATTACCTTGTTTGATGGATAATATAATGTCATTGTCATTTAAATGATTTAAATACTTTAATTCAAATCATGTTATCGCCTGGATACAAGAGAAACTAAGAGACTCGTTGGAGAAAAATGAGTTTAATCCATGCTTAAAACATTAAAACGCACACGTATGACTCATGACAAATATATCAAAGTAATACTTGAAATATATTGATTTTATTTACGAGTAAGTAATTAGATGCCAAAATAGAATATTTGTGATATTTTGACTCTTGAAAGATTATATCAGTTCAACCTCGGGTAATTTTTTTTTATCTACCGTTATGGTTTATCTACCGTTATGGATCATACAAATCATAAAAAAAGGATATTCAGCCTTTACATACTCTAATTAGCACGAATCCCTTAATATTATTACCGTTTATTTACAGCTGTCTTAATTGCATCACAAAGACAATAGTGTCCGTATGGTCATTAAAGTTTCATGAGACTTCACACCTCTGGAAAGATACAAACAAGAAGCAGGAGTACCAGAGCTCATTGTGTGCAAATTACATTTGGCTTTTCCTGCATTCTGTGGTGAAAATATTTTGATTTGATATTCTGGCAAACAAACTGAACAATAATGGCAAAATAAGAGGTGTAAAAACTGCTTTAATGCAACTGCTATTATTATAATTTAGTTAGTCAGCTGGTTTATTATGTACTCAGTTGTCAACCTTCATATGTTTGTCAACATTAATAGTTTCAAAACTCCTAAGAGAGTGATGTGTCAAGTTAACAAAATCAAGTAAAATATAGATAATTATGATAAAACCAATTTGGCTACCAACTTGAAACAACTTGAACATTCTTAGTTAATCGACTTTCATTGCATTGAAATATTGAAATTAAGTGTTAACCAAATATCTATTTACCAGCTAAATGCCTTTAATGGACTCAGTGAGTATTTTGTTGTCATAAAAGGTATTATGCAGTCTCATTTTTACATGTAGCACCTTGAAGTCTGATTAAATCAAGTGAATCAAGGTACTGGCTATTTCGTTTCGTATGAGGATAGTTTACTCAATAGATAAACGTCAATTTACGGAACTCGTTTACCCACCAGTAATTATTGAACATAACAATTACGAGAACAGAAGAGAGGAGCAAATATGTGACAAGGGAATACACAATCGAATACGCCAGAATAAGAACATCCCAACTCCAATAGCTCCCTTCTGTTGAGTTATGTAAAATATAAATGCATATACATCTCTGAAAATGCTTTCAAATCACTAGAAAACATTTACATGTCTTTATCCCAATCATAGTGTCACATTTGACCTTGTAGTTGACTTTGTTAGACATTGTTATAGCTAATTTTCCTAGCATATAGTTGCAGAGGCGAGCTCATGGGATGTTCTTGTAATTCATGAATTCCTGTTTAAAAATAGCAACTATGTACTATAACAATTATCTAACAATGTCTAAACAAGTCAACTACAAGGTCAAATGTGACAATATGATTAGGATATTTACATGGAAATGCTATTTTAGTGATTTTCAGAAATTTGTATGCATTTACATGTTATAAATATAATTAACAGAAGGGGGCTATTGGAGTTAGGATGTTCTTATTCTGGCGTATTCAATTACTTAATTACATTATCCAATATTAGTCACGTGTCATATTTCATCATGCAAACAAAATGAATAAAAAGAAAACACAGACAAAATAGTCAAGCTATTATTATTTTCACTTTCTTCATTCAGAATAGCATCTATAAGAAATGAACATGAAGAAAGAAGAGTCCATTGATAAACCTGAAAAAGTTCGGAGGATTATCACGGAGACAATATCTTAATTAACAAAATTTCAATTTTTTGCAAAAGGGGTCACTTTTTCAAAAAATCATTATAGAAGTTCTATATGCTAGAATTTTATCGGTGTTTTTGCTAAGAAAAAAAGGAAACGACAATTCTAACATGTCCTTTAATTTTCAAGTCCATAGCATGCAGATATTTTTCAAATTGGTGATTTAAAATGTTTGAGGTGGCAAACACCGCCCCTAGCCTCGGACTTTGATGGCCTATCAGAACCCACCTGAGGTGGTACCCCCGATTTTTTTCGTCAAAATGACCGCAAAGGATGTAAAAACAATTATTTAATGGTCAGGGTCGCTTTGTTTTGCGTTAGTGATCATCCGTTAGGGGGGGGGGCGGTAGTAACTACCCTTCCTAGGAACACGAGGGTTAAGAAATATTAATTAGATTTCTAGTAGATGTAGCAGTTTAAAGCCGCCATACGATCAACAGGACAAAATTTTCCTGAATTTTGCAAACAAACATATGTTTTAAAATTATTAAAAGTGCGTCATACATCCTTTAACATGGGGTAGAATGATAGTGATGACAATATAGACTGAGCAGATTCAAATGTATGCGCATCTTGGAGATTCTGTTCTGTTCAGTTCTGTTGCCGGTGTAATGAAACTGAGTATTTCCCATAACCAGGAAACCGGGTCTAATTGAACTACATGGAATAAGTCGCAATCAATGATTTATTGATCCCACATGTACAAGTACAGTCTACACAATTGAATAGCAGCTAGGACACTCCGGCATCGCCGTAGACGGCTTGTTCGTACACATGTACCAGATATCCCAGCAAACATTTCATGACGGATCAGTACTGGCACATTTAGTGAGGATTTGTGAAGGCTTGCACATTGGACCATTACTGGCAAATGCACAGTAAATTTGTTGGTCATCTTTGATGTTGGTCAAAAGACTTATAATTGGCTACCTTTGCCCAACTTATTTGACGTTGTGAATCGCCCAATCAGTTAGTGTGCCAGTACTGGCCCGTCATTGAAATGTTTGGTGGGATACGGATCTAACGCCCATGTAGCAACAGTCTACTGCAAAGTGGCTTTCAAATATATGTATTCATCTGTATTTGCACTCCCGTATAGATAGAGTCACAGTGCAGTAATTATAGCACGACATTTTCTGAGAGACAAGGTAGTACTTAAGACTAATATACAATGCAAAAAATGTACTTTTATGTGTTTATGTTTTACCTATGAACTTCAAATTTAGAAATTGGGTTTTGAGGATTTATGCTAATGATCTTAAACAAAAGTAACGCCACTTAATCGTTGCAATGACACAAATAAACATGATAAGGTCATGTTTTTGCAAGTTAAAAATAATCAAATAGTGGGTCGAAGCGATTTCCCTCATGCAAGGAAATCAAAATAAAAGAGGTAGCTAGACGAATATCGCCTTTGAAGAAAAAATGTGTAATTTGTCATGGGAAATTCATAAATCATTTATTGCAGTTGAAATAATAGGCGAGGCTAAATATCGCCTTTGAAGAAAAAATGTGTAATTTGTCGTGGGAAAGTCATAAATCATTTATTGCAATTGAAATAATAGGCGTGGCTAAATATGTTATCTTAAATATTCATTAAGGTACATGTACGTAGATTTAGTAACAAATATGCTGTTTGATCCAAAGTAATTACA
This sequence comes from Ophiothrix spiculata, assembly GCA_000969725.1. Classification (NCBI taxonomy): domain Eukaryota; kingdom Metazoa; phylum Echinodermata; class Ophiuroidea; order Amphilepidida; family Ophiotrichidae; genus Ophiothrix; species Ophiothrix spiculata. Next base: position 10,003 of record JXSR01S022964.1, read on the forward strand.
TTTTTACACGTAATAGAAAAAACACGTTCTACATTTCGTTTCTGTACGAAACTTAAACAACGCAATGGTTATTTTCACAGGTTGCTTTTCTAAAGACAAACCGATTACTTTAAAATTCAGTATAAACATAAGAAGTATAAAAAATATCTTTTGCATACAGTGCTTAAGGTATCAATGGAAAATATTAGTATCAATTTTACTGTAACGCAAGGGTAAAATTAATGTCACAAGTAAACCCATTAGCGTCGTTCTTCAATCTACCTGTCATTAATACAGTAAACGACTTGAATGGAAGAGATAGTCTATGTTTGGCAAAGTTATGGAACATTTGAATTGAAATAGTACACCTGGCAATCCCACAGGTAATTTCATATTTTCAAGTTTTTTTTTGTAAATATGCTTTTACTCGCAAATATTGCATGTAACATATTACTTCTACTCTATTTAGATTATTCACATAGCTAACATTTATAACCCTCTCTTCAGGGTATACGAAGTTGTCGTCATTATTCACTTTATTTTAATCTATGCAGGTTCATGGCATATTGGATAAGTGGATGAACGTCAATCAACCAAACCGCATAACATTATTTTTTCACTGTATATCGTGAAGCTTATGTGAAATTTGTGGTTATTTATCTTGTCATATTTGTGGTTGAAATGAGACATGACACATACATGTTGCTTAATCTAAAACTAAACTAAAATATAAAATATAAGTATATAAATTTCTACAACTCGCCCGTCCCTATGTAAGAACAGGGGTCAACCTTGAAGATAATTTTTTCTTTATAAATTATAATGAATTTAGGTCTACATCACAACTCATCTAATGGTGGACATTAGAACTCAGCTAATGTATGGTGGTGGTGGTGGTTTTATCCATAATGTCAGTTTTTCCAAGTGGGTAAATTGTGCTAGTCTTAATCTTGCAATCTTTATGAACCCATGAACGTCACTTATATAACACCGCCATTAAAAACCCTTTTATACATAAACCGAAAACAAGGTAATTTGATTTGGCAAAGACTATTATTTCTACTTAGTTTATGGAATGGGAAACGTCATGTGGAGAAGAACATGTTTAATTTGTCTTAATTAAAAACAAAAGTAATATTTTCAAACGTTTACGATCAACTGTTGCTATAGTTACAGGTCGATATTAAGTTTTTGTTATTTGCAACGATTGGAAATAAGCAGTTGCGTTGGAAAATATTACTTTGTGTTGACAAATTGTCAAGACGAACATTTTGAACCAAATCTGACACGTTTAAATTTCTTGACTCATATAGGCCCAACATTTGACCAATGTAATTACCTTTCATATTTTTGGATATAACTCAAAATCACTTCATCAGAGACGGATCAAATATACTTTTTCTGCTTTCTCGTGATAAGAGGAACTTGTTTCAACAAAATTTGACCAATTTTGAAATTTGCCACCTGCAAAGACTTTTACCCCCTCCTGTAGGGTCCCATACGACAGACTGATTTTGTGTCCACCCTGATGATGTTACCTATCACTGAAAATTGTGTTTCATCATTTGACTAATATTAATTTGTCATGAAAATGGTCTAGTATGACAAACTATAAGTTGTCGTGTAATTCGTCATACAAGTATTGAACGACGAATTATAATTAGTCATGAAAAACGGTCTAGTATGACGACTTTCGCATGACAATTAGTCATGCTGAAAAATTAGTTTGTCATGAGAAAAAAATAATTTGTTATTCACAAAAATTAATTTGTCATGCAAAAATAATAATTTGTCACTTAATTTGTCAAGTGACATTAGTTTCTAGATGGACTATTCTGGTCAGAATCTGATGAGTAAGCTTTTAGAGTACGGGAATTCTGAGTCCAGTAGTTTTTTTCTACGGTCCGACTCCAAATCCAATGGGGTCTGGTCGGAATGTGATGATAGGCTAGGCACAAACCAAACCTTGAATTAAAGAGTTGTTCTATCCGAATCCAAAGAGGTGATGTCGCAAATTGTCCTCATGTGCAATCGACTCGAGAATAAAACGCCACGCCACTTCCTGAAGGTACAAAAACCCGTTATATACGATATCGTTCGTCATGCAAATTCGTCAGCTCTCAGATATGGTTAGTCGTGCTCAAAGAAGTTTGTCAACATAGCTTGTCATGCCTACACTAGTTTGTCGTGACCTTGGCTCATGACAATGTGCATTTGTCAATTAACGAAAAGTACATATGTGTCAATCGTTGAAACTCGTCGTTCACAGATTTGTAATTCGTACAGTTACAAAAATATTTTGTCCTGCATTTGTTTTCGTTTGTCATGCGCCCGCAAATATCGTCAAGCGACGAATAAGGGGAAATTCACTTGCATGACTAATTTGTAACCCCTGTTTGACGACTTTTCCACCACGTTTGACGAAATAATGTTTTTAGTGATGGTCCATAGAACTAATCTGAATAACAGATTAAAGGTACTGGAGCGAAAATAAGGTTAAGGTTAACGTGTACGGTACCCTAACTATAAAAATACATACCGTTTACCGTTACGGTAACCGCTAACTATAATTAACTAGATTACATGACACGCACGTTAATCATCATAGCTAGTTCAAGGGAGTGAGTTGTCAATATCCATGAGTTAACTGCATATCCCAATAGAATTCAATGAATTATGCCCACTTCATCGAGTGTGAAGCAGGAGTTTTAAACACAAGTCCCTTCTGGTTCACGCGCAAGACCTGATCGGCCTGTTGTCCTTGATTTTGTTATGTTAAATCATGGAAGTGTAGTTAGAAGTTAGAACTGAAGGCCTATAGATATAAAATCGACCGATCTTCCACATCTGACTCAACACCTTTACCATTAATCACTTTGACAAACAACATTATATTATTGACTCTAGGAAAGAATAACTTGAAAATTGTCAGATGTTTTTAACATGATCTCAATCCTTTAACGTTGGAGGATTTTATTTTTGCTTGCTTTCATCGATCTAACAAAGATATGTTATGGTTTAGAACTGATCGTGACTTCAGGAATGCAAACAAACCATCGTGACAAAAACAATAACAAACAATATGATAGACTGATGATATTTAAGACGATTTTGTGTGAACTTAAAATAAAAAATGCCCATCTGCATCACAATAGCATCAGTCAAGTCTGGTTTTACATAAAACACACCATTTATTAGATTGTTTATGTATTATAATCTCAGTCCTTTTTAAATGTTTTGAGATATACAATTTGAATAATATATTACCCATCTTTAAAGTATATTTCTTCACAAAATACTTATATTTTGCATTTGTCTTGCTGACATTGTTTATTTAAATCATATCATAGTGCGAAAACAATATTTTTAGCTTTAGGAATACACACAATCAAACGCAAACAAAAGGGCCAGTATTCCAGAAAGATGTTTAGCTAAACTAGTGTTTAACTGAGCATCAACTGTCCAGAAATGATACGGATCATTGCAGCTTTCAAGCAGAACAGTTCAATGAGTCGTGCTTTTGAAGAGAAATAAAACCTTGATTTAGCTAAACACCTTTCTGGAATACGGGCCAAGGTATCTATATGATAGACAGCATAAGCAAAACAGATATTTTACTATGAAATTTAGCGTGATATTGTTTAAAAATAATATCAAAATGTCTGTCTTGTGTCGCAGAAGTATCAATCATCTCACGGCTATGGATAATGCACAATGTTTATTAAAATTTCGATATATTGAAATGCAATTTTTATTAACGTATTTAAATGATTGGATTCCTCAATATACCTGATCTGAAAGATATATACTGTATTCCTTCAAAATGTGCCATATTGTATTTCTTATTCGCAGGTAATGTGTTTGAAATCTAATTGAGAATGGAAAAGGAAATTCTGCCTTAAGGTATTCTAATAAACACATAGCTCTGAATGTTACTGTAGTTTATTCACCACTGTCTCATGTCGTAAAGATAATAGTGTTCAAATGGTCATTAAATCTTCAGGGGACTAAACACGGTGGATTATAAACTTCCTCTGAATTTGGAACACTGTCTTTCATTCATTGTTTTTTAATAAAGAAAGAATGGTTATACTGCCGCATGATTTCAATATTTTCTAAATACTATAGACCGCAAAAATGATGATATTTACGAAACAAAATAAACTTAAACAATAAAATAAACATTCCCATTTCAAATCGTGGTTATGCATAAATACTAAATTTTTATTAGATTGTGTTGAATGTATTTAAATGTTTCAATTCATCAGTTTCAATAATGTTTACCTAGTTTAAAAGTTCGTGTTTTAATACATATTTTTTGCATTAGTATTTGTTTTCATAGTTTATCAAAATCACGTCAAGAGTTTGAAAACACATTGTAGCTTAAGGAATGCAAACAATCAAACGTAAACAATCGGTAACTGTATAATTGACGGCTTAAACATAATAAACATTTAAATTCATGAAATATAATGCGTGGTATTCGAAAATAACCTGACAGTCTTGTATCGTAAAAACATAAGTCGTCTTATGGCTATCGATAATACCAGTATCTATTAATATTTTTGGCGCAATTAAATGCAATTATTATTAAGTTATTTAAATACTAGGATACCTTAATGATATTAACTCTCTTATGGATTTAAACTATGTTAGCTCAAAATGCGCCATAAGGAATTTCTTATCCGTTGGTAATTTGTTTGAAATCTTATTGAGAATGTAAAAGGAATTCTGCCTAAGGGTATTCTAATAAACACATAGCTCTGAATGCTACTGTAGTTTATTCACCACTCTCTCGTATGGTAAAGATAATAGTGTTCAAACGGTATTTAAATCTTCATGGGACTTAACACAGTGGATTACAAGCGTCCTCTGGAACATGAACATTGTTTTTCATGCATTGCATGCCAAGTCTTATTTTATTTTATTTCTTTTCATTTCAACCACAAAAATCGTCCTGAAAACGTACAAATTAAATTCTTAATGTTTTCAATGTTCATGTCTTAGATAACGCAGAATCTGAAGAAAATGCTAGTTTTTAAATGTCGTTTTCAATTGTTACCAAGCGCCAGTCCTTGCACATACTCAAGGTTCTGATGTATAATGAACAACTTACATGTACTGCGTAAGGGCACTGTGCCGTTTGTGACGCGCTTATTACAATACCAACTACGCTGTACCGTGCGTGATGCCTTATTTGAATATCCACTGTGGATTCATCTCACATTAACAACAGTGCACTCCTGTATATGAATATGCAGCGGTGGAAATACCCACATGATAGTCAATCAAGGGTTAGGCAACCCCGGGTTGCCTAACCCTGGGTTGTCTTCCACTTAGTTCCTATACGTAGAACATACTATTACTAGTAGTGCAAAGCAGGTAATGTTCACCCTGGATGATCTATACTTGCATAATTGACAACCTGAGGTTGTTAAAGAAGTTCATTAGTCAACCCAGGGTAATCATAGTCAGTTGAATTAACAACTTAAAGTTATTAGTGAAGTTCATTTGGTAGGCTTATTGTTGCAAAAAACGTTGTTCAGAGAAGTGATTCATCTAATATGATATTGACTGTATGGGAAATCAGAAATCCTCTCAACTATGATTACCCTAGGTTGGCAATGAAATTCAATAACAACTTCAAATTGTCAATTATGTGAATGAAGATCACTTAGGGTGGACACAGTATACCCTGCTATAAAATATAACCCAATATGCTGTTTGACAAAAGAACTTCACTAATAACTTCAAGTTTTTATTTTAACTGACTATGATTACCCTGGGTTGACTAATGAACTTCATTAACAACCTGAGGTTGTCAATTATGCAAGTAAAGGTCACCAAGGGAGAACATTGTACAACCTGCTATAAAGCAACTGAGTACATTATGATTTACCTGCTTTACACTATTAGTAATAGTATGTTCAACGTATAGGATCCTAAGTGGAAGACAACCCTGGGTTAGGCAACCCGAGGTTACCTAACCCTGGGTTGACTTTCATGTGGGTATTTCCACCGCTGCATATGAATATACAATGATTTTTGAAAAGTGCGTTGCAATCATTGCTTTTGTGATAAATTACTTTCAAAATATATGTAAAATTAAAAACAAATTTAGAGAATGTATCATACTTTTTGAAATGGAGGCACTTTAATCACTGTCAACTTCTTTTTGATACACCCTGTAGTTTGTTCTATAAATTTTTGTCCGAATTTGTTCCAGGAATGCAAACAATCTTACGCAAACAATCGGAAACTATGATAGACAGCATGAAAAATTTAACATAAAATTGACGTTGATACAAGTATTGTTTGAAAACAAAATAAAATGTCTGTTTTGCATTGCAGTCGCATCAATCACCTCATGGCTATGCATAAAAACATTTTAACAAAACATCATATGGATATAATGAAATGCAATTTTATTTAAGTATGTAATATTTGATACCTAAATATGAATAATGTATTAACAATCTTTATTATTAAAACTTCATTTGTTTTTAATGTTCTTTTGAATTTCATTTTAACATGTCAAATGTTTAAGAAAGGAAAAGGAAATTATGATTTTCTGTTTATAGGTATTGTAATAAACACATGTACATAGCTTTGAATGTTATTCGAGTTTATTTACCCATGTCTCGTATCGTCAAGATGATAATGCTTAACGGTCTTTAAATCTTTATGAGCGTGGTGTGCTGTGTAGAGCATTACTTGCTATCTCTAACTACACCACCATAACTTGATCATAAAATACTTTTTAAACTTCAAATCCGTTGAGGTAGTGACAGAGAACAATCCCTGTTGTTTCCTAGCTGGTCTTTAGAAGAGGCAGAAGCCGCTGCAAGAAACTGCAGGCTCTGGGTACATCTTTTACGCCAGACAGTAATATGCTTAATCTGCTTGCAGGAATGCATGATGTTACTTATTAGGTAGGTAGGTAGGAATATTAATGATCTTTACTGCACTAGAAAGTATTATTAAGCATACATTATAGTCAAAATTAACCTGACAAGATGAGCGTATTGTTAATAATTGGTATTGTGACATAATTCATACTGAACCCCAGGTGTCTTAATACATAAAACTGATGTATCCTGACTTTTTTGCTTAAAACTTACAGATTTGTAACAACAGACTTGGAACACTAAACAACAAACGGCGGCAACAATATTTTTGCTTAAGAAACAACAGTGTCTTGCTGATATTGATTGATATTACACTCTTCTGAATGGGAATAATATATCGGGCTAGTATCGGCAAGCATTTTCCTCATCGATACATCTGACAAAATAAAGACCCACATTGGCAATGTCAACAATGCTTCCATTATGTCAACACCGCAAAGGCCAATGTAATAAGTAAAAGAAAAAAATAAATAGACATGCAGTTAACGTGGTGATGATGCGTTTTTTTATTTTTTATAAAATCGAAATGACGCGATTGGACATCGATGTATAGTAAATATGCCGAAACAAGTGAAATACAAAGATAATTTATTATTTTTACGCTTGTCGATAGAAGATGAAATTTTCTGTCAAATTTGACTTTCACAACATGTCAAGTTTGTTTCTGTACAAACCATCGTTATTACAATAACGGACAGTAGTTACTTCGAGAATGGCTAACCAATCAATAATACTAGTAATATAATTGATCCTCAACTTTAATTTGACATTTAAGCTTATATTTCAGGTCTAGTTGTCATTTTTAGGGTAATATGAATGCCAGATTAATAGGTTTAATAAATTATTACACCATTTTTTGACATTTCCGGTTTTCCTGACGTTTTAATAGGTTTTGGAGTTGATTACATTGCAAAGCGAATCCCAATGGCATTTGCATCTTATTGCACTTCACTCTATACATGTCTAAACTTTTGTAACCATGTACATAGAACCAGCCATAAATACAGCCCTTGACGACTTTACCTTTTACGCATTTAAATACTTAAAGCATGAGCAACGATCATCAATGTGAACTTTCCGTGACACTTACTGATTTCAATGCAATTTTAGAACGCCCTTCCAACTGGTAACTTAGTGTTTCTAGAAATATATTGTTTAATTCTCAAAATTCTCATCTACCAAACTGTTTTTGGTAAAGATATCATTCTTTTAGTTGTATTTAACCTTTCTAAACTATAATACATTAATTGTAAAACGACAAGCACACGTTTTGAAATTAAAAATTTAGGAAACTAGAAACATTATCAATAGTTTGCTTAGAAATGAATCGGGTGGGAAATCAACTTTTTAAGAACAAATATGTCCTTTATTCAAAGAAGTTTTTGTGAATTTCCATGTCCATGTGGAATCGTGGCTAATACCTTTAATAGACCATCAAAGTTTGTCATGGAGTTAAGGATGAAATGAAGAGAAAAAACAATAAGCCATATTCTTTCGTTCATGGTCGTTAGAAATGTAGTTTTGTTTTGATGAAACTTTGCAGGCGTAGTGAAGAAATAAAAGGGTCGTGAATCTGTTAATATATTACAACCTTGCATGTAATCAACGTATTGAGCAAAAATCTATGAGTATGAATAAGTAGATCCTCCTGACCGGGATAATTTTTTAAAAATGGATGTAAACTCGCAAATTCTAACAT
>JXSR01S022967.1:564-13982 GCA_000969725.1 Ophiothrix spiculata
AGGAACTGACTGCTAATTGTCTTGTGGAAATCCGCATGAAACTCAGTCAGGGAGCTGATCCGGGCAGCGATGATCTGCGTATGTGCTTGAAAAGGTACGCCCCAAAAAAATTCCAACAGCTTTGAAAAACTCCTCATTTTTTGGTAAAATGTGTAATTTCTGCTAAAATTTGCCTAGATTTGTTTCTAGCGCGCCAACATTTTGCGTTTTATGCAGTTTTTTTTCTTATGTAAGCTAAAAAGTACCGAAATCCTAAGAGCGCGCGGAGCGCGCAAAAATTTAGGCAGAAATTGGCTAATTTCAGCATTATGTCCCCTGTTGTTGGTCCAATTATTTTTCATGTAGTGGCGATTTGGCCCCCCCCCCCTATAGGTGGCACCCGAGGCAACTTGCCCCCCACCCCTAGCTACGCCACTGATCATTCCATCATAACTTCCTATTCCTATGTGATATCCTTTTCAATTTTAAGCCTCATAACCAAAGTCAAAAGTAAGGTCAAATGTCAGAAAAGACACTCATTAGGCCTACATCAAAATGTTAGTAAAATTCTCATTTGATGAACACCGAATGTTAATGCAGTGTTCAAATTGTAACCATACTTCATTGTTCACCTTTTTTGTTTGTTTGTGTTTTGTTTTACAGGCACTGGATGGTTTTGTTCTGGTTGTTACATCAGACGGGACGATATTATACTCCACAGATAACATTTCTAATCATCTTGGGTTTCATCAAGTAGATTTAGTTCATCGCTGTTTATATGGCATAGTGCACCCAGATGATCACCATGAACTCAAAGTTGTCTTGGAACAAACACTACCGGTTGGGATGGTATCACAGGTAATTAAGCAGGGTATAAATGATGGAAGTGGCTAGATGATCATGTCAATAACTTCACCCAAAATGGCTATAGACACGATGATCAGGTGTGAAAAAGTGAATGGCTATGGAGCCGATACTGATGCTCAAGGGGATGGCAACAAAAATAGTGGAAGGAGACAGATGACTTGCATTGATTGGTACATTGTAATATTACAAATGGGAGATGTTATTCAGAATGTCAACATGATGTTGCCTTTTTGTACGTCATTTAGAAAAAACTTCCTTTGGTCCGTGGCAGACCAAAAGAGAGGAGTAAAACAAACAAGAGAAAAAAAATAATGGGGAACAAAGTTGTAATATTACCAATGCAAGTCACACCTTCCTCCTTCTACTATTTTTGTTGCCATCCCTTGAGCATCAGTAAGCATCGGCTCTATAGCAACTTTCGCACACCCGATCATCGTGTCTATAGCCATTTAGGGAGAGGTTATATTGACCAATGATCGTGTCTATAGCCATTTTGGGTGAGACTATTTACACGATCTTGGTGACAATATCCTTGGCCATAAATGATAACTGTAATTCACAACTTCTTTAAAAACTAACTTAGGATATATTATTAAACTGTAATTTAATAATTTGGCTTACCTTTCATTTAAGAAGGCCCAAGGGTGTAAGGTCGAAGACAGAACCTTTCGCTGTGCTCGTTGCCTGTGGTCCTTCTAGTATTGGTGGGAATATGGCAATGTATAAATCTTAATAAGCAGTGCAAAATAAGCACAAATATACAAGATAGAGAATGAATAATCTGTCTAGAAGGACCACAGGGTGAAGCAATGCCATCAGCCCAAGCCCCTCGGTTTAGTCTTCAACCTCGCGCATGGGTCCTTCTTGATGGACTAGTTCTAATATAACAGTTGAACAACTCATATTATATTTAAATAGGTCTGTTATCTTTATGTCTATGGTTTAGCCTTGTTGAAAAAAAATTATTTGAAAATGAAATTTGAAAATCCTAAGATGGTACTTTGTTAATTTTGAAGATTTTTTCATTCTTCAACCGTAACAAATACTTACTTTGGTTTTATATTCTATTTGAAACTGGTTTTTTTTTACTGTATTTAGCTTTCAAAAACTTTGAAATGGGGGAAAACCTTTGCAATTGATTAAGTAATGTACATCAACATGAAATTTCAATGCAGGTTCTTCCAAAGAAGCAATGTTAATTATACTAGCCTAGATTCCACCTAGAATTAAAAACTTATGGAAATACTCTAAATAAAGCTTAAAAGTATAGTAAAATCCAAAAAAGTGCAAAAATTTACACACAAATAGCTCAAATTGAGAGAGAATTAATTTGCAATATATCATTCTTTGATGGTGGTGTGACTATCCTGTGTTTCCTAAATCCTAAATATGTACCTCAGATAGATTTAGCAGATAAAAGATCGAACAAAGCTCCTGGAGATAGTTTAATAGTTTAATACATATTAATTTAATACATATTAAAAGAAAAACAATTTCATCAAAAATAATTTGTTTGACCATCACAGGTGTACAAACAAAAAGTTTTCAAACTAGAAACATTGTTTTCACACCACTTTTTTGCGCCGGCGGCAAAAATGAAAGTAGATAACAAATTGCAATTTTCTCCAATATTCCTCAAAATCATGTAAAACTACTTGTAGGTTATATTACTGTAAACATGTTCTATCAATTCCAGTAAAAAAATATGTAGTAAAAAATTAGTGGAAAGAATCTAGACCAGTCCCTTTAATTGATACAACATCATTTATTTTTCAGCCATCTGGGGATCAGCCTTTTACAGAATCAACAGAACAGAGGCCTAAAGAATCACAGAGGGTTTCATTTTTATGTCGGATGAAATGCTTCAATGGCACCAACACAGGGTTTGTGGTAAGTTGGCTACATTGTATATATATATGTCTATCGAATTAATCCATTTAAGGTGGCTTAGCACATATAGAATTCCTCTGTTTATTTCCAACATTTTTTGATATATGGTGTTTTCATATGTGCTGATCACATTTCTGAAATAAAAAAGGGGGTCTCTGACTTAGTTTTTGAGAAAAGTCCATTTCAAAAACACCATGTTTTACCACTTTTTACCTTTGACTTCTATGGTAAAATCAAAATAAATCAGAAAAAACACTTATAATTAAAAAACGGCTTTATTTTTTCTCTCTTTTACACAGATGTTTTGGTCCTTATATCGTTCTTAAAAAAAACTAATATAAAATATGGTCACCGTCTTACTTTTCAAGATATTTCGCAAAATTAAGCAATTAGTAATACCTTAATTACTGTTTGCTTTGAGCCTTGCGCCGTCAGGAGTAACGCGTATGGTCTTATGTGTTAATATTAAATGACGCACGTGTAAGATCGCGTTATATTAAAGTACAAGATACAGAATGCCAGAAAGTATACTAAAAGCCTGGGATAAATACTTTGAAATTGTATCCAACACCGCTGATATCAGCTCACTCGTGTCCGACACCGTTTCTGTGCTAAGCCAGCTTAACATCTATACAACTAGAGCTGTGTAAGAGCATGGATTTTGAGTAACTGAAAATGTCAATTCTGGTCAGTATTTCTAAATAATCTTCTGAAAATTGTCTTGACTGGGAATGACTAAAAAAGCTAATCTTGATTGAAAGTCCAAAATATTCAACAGAGGCAGATAGTTTTCAAATAGATTTACACATTTTTTCAGCTCCTTTCAAATTTAGATGAAAATATATATTTTTCAAACATGCCCATTTCTTGTAATGAAAATTTTTAAGAGATTTGAATTGTTTTCACAAAATTGTAAACTCATTCAATGTTGCAACAAACTTCAGATCAATTTGGCACATAATTTCTAACTTACTCTAACATACTAAGCCAATAGCTTGGGTTCAGTTCTCATGACATTTTAACATAAAATTTATATTTGGAACTTAAAAATTATCCATACAATTGATGGATTATCAGAATTTGTGTGTTTAAAATTCATCCTCTAAGTTATCAAATTGCTCAAACCTATTATTTATAAATTTTGCATTTTATTCAACAGAAAATGCACTGTTGTGGTGTAATGCACTCGTTCCCCGGTGTGGTGAAATCAACGCGGACATCTTGCCAGGTCTTGCTTGCCGTCTTTAGACCATTTAGTGTGCTTACTTTGGATACAGATATGGAGTATAAACAGAATGTGTTCTGGACCAAACATGATATGGATCTTAGATTTAAGATATTGGATACAAGGTTAGTGTTTTTCTTTTGACTAATTGGCGCCATATTTACAAACAAGGAATACATTTTGTTCATGAATTAGAGATGGGCTACATTTTGTGGATGTATTTGTGCGAGAGCTTGAAATGTGAAATATTTTTTTCAAAAGTATTTAAACCTGAAAATTATGATAACTTTCTTTTTGTTTTGTATAATGAGCAAGAATTAAAAGAGTCTATATTTGTCAGATTTATTCAAAAAATTTCAAGTTGAAATGAATTAAACCTTCAAAGCAACATGAAACGAAAAAGCTGCAAAGCTACAACAAAACTTAAAAGCTACAAAAGTGAAATGAAGCAAGCGACAAAGCTACAATACGTATGAAAGCAGCATAAGTGTTTCTGATAAGAGATTAATATATATTTTCAATATAGAGATAATATTGCAAAAATCAGAACCAGGTGCCACAGACCAACACAAGTCGTCATTTGAATGCAAGAGAGTCATATCGGCAATGGCTGCCCTAAGCCATATTTATTTTATGCCCTGTCACAAGAATTTGAAAAATCCCTCAAAATATCCCTGTCTGAAGTCAGTGGTTCTTGAAATGGTTCTTCATGTGACACTGTCACCTGAAGAACCATTTCAAGAACCACTGACCCAAGACTGGAGATTATAAAGTGTGCAATCCAAATTTATGACAAATGGCAGCTAATGCAGATACAACTTTCTTGCACTCACATGACGAAGTGCACCTCTTCACCGAGACTAATGTTTATATTCAGTTTCCAACTGATCCAAGTTCATTTTGGCATGTCTGACTCAGATTGCTAAGCTCAATATAATCATTAACCACTATCATAATATAATCATACACTGTTTGTGTAAAGGATCATTTCAAATTTGATATAATCCTTTCTGCAAATCTTTGTTGATTGATATGTAGCAAACTCATGATCATTTTGAGGATAGAGTTATTTATAGAGCGATGTTTGAATAAATCATTTTCTGTTGTTGTTGTTTTTATTGGTTACTTTCTAAAGAAACTTGCCGATCTAAGCTCCCTGTATTATCAGTTGTTTTTAATTTTAATAACAAGCATCTAAAATTCATTTATATTAAAGAGAAATCAGAAATTATAGATTAGGCGACAAAAATAAAAAAACGAAACTTTTTTTATGGCCCCGGCCAACCCTAAATTTGCATTTTTGAAGAATTTTTTTAGTGTTTCCCAAATCATATAAAATCAGCCGTTTTTTTAGCCAAAATTTAACAACTTTGGTTTAACTTAAAGAAAATGTTTTTGTAAAAAATTTAAGTTTTTCTCCTATTTTTTTGGATTTTTGGGTAATTAGGCCTATTTAAGGCAAAAAAAAAAAATAGAAAACAATTGCCTTATCGACCGACCCTACTTGAGAGGTCTGCCCGCCAGTAAAACAGGATATTTTTTTTGTCGCCTTAGCTAGCAATAAACAAATCAAACTTGGACTATAATAGAAGGACACCACTTAACCAAAATGACCTGGTCAAGTTTGTGCAAAAGGTCTGCAGGAAGGTTCTTAAACAGTAAAATCCTTTGCTTCATGTGGGCGAACTTTACAAACTATTTTGCCGTAGAAACACAGTATATGGCCCGTCATATCCGCTTCGAAATAGCTTTTATCACAAAACCAATGGACTTTTTCATCACTGAACAGATTACGCTAATATGAAAGTTGCTTTCATCTTTTAAAAATCACAAGTGATAATAGTTTGTCACAAATTCTGAGCTAAATTAATAGTCATGAAGGGAAACAGAAACTGGAAAAATGTGCATGATATTGAGTTTATTTGGTATTTTAACTTGTTTGTATAACAGCTTTTTGAAGAAAAAACTTTCTCTTTTATCTTATCATAACTAGGCTAATATTTCGCATGAAATCAAACAGAAACGATAAGTATCAGCTTTGATCATGATGTAATCTATTTGATAATTGTTCTCTAGGGAGAGAGCTTGAAACTAGAATTTATGGGAGTTCACCTCTCAAGGTTTGAAGCTACTACCCATTTCTGATATCTTTTGACTAAACACATCTGATTCAACTTTTTTGCCAGAGATCCGCATCTCCGTAGACCGCTTGCACATACACGTACACTAAGTGCTGTGCAGCAGATCCGGATCTGACGCCCATGTAGCCACAGTCTTCTGCAAAGCGGTTTACGGAGATGCGTCTTCATCTGGATGTGCACTCAAGTGTAGATTGCCCCAACATGTAGACTATTGTTCTCTATTTCAGGGCATTTGATATGTTATCTTATGACACAGAAGATTTGAAGGGTGAGTCACTATATGACAGGATACACCCAGATGACTTGGCTGCAGTCTATACTTGCCATAAAACATGTAAGTAGAATTACCATAAGGGGTGCACCATTAGATGAGGGGCGGGGGGGGGAGCAGGAAGTTTTTTCGGAAAAAAAATCCCCCTTGCATAGGCTGAAGAAAAAAATTCACCCCTGAACATGGAATAGGGGATATGGATAAAGACAGCGATTTCTAAGAAAAAAAATTGCCCCTTAACGGGGCGTGAAAGAAAAAATCACTCCGAACCCAACTTCCTGCTCCCCCCTGGAAATCTTATGGTGCATCCCTAAAGGTGGTTTCAGAGTAGCTGTCGTTGTGGCAGACGACCAAGCTTGTAGTTGTGGTAGACTACCAATCGACTACCAAGCATTTGTAATTTTAAGTTGTTGCAATGTAGCATGACACATTTGTATAATTGCCACAATTGTCTGTAAAGTTGAATTTATTCCAACTCAAAATATCCTGTTGTTTCAACACAATGGGGTAATCAATATATTTGCTTGTCGTACGGCAAGCAATATTTTTGTGATTCGACAAGGTCGAGTTTGCGCACTTTTTTGACGCCACGCTGGTCGTACGATCACACGACAGGCAACTCTGAAACCAGTTTAAAATATGCATGTCACAAGTATGAGGATTTTACTTTGACTTTCTTTTCTGAAAATCACAACGTTTGACTTATTTTGTGCTTATTTTACAAAATACACAAATTGGTGCACAAAATCAAAAATTGAAAAAGTGTGTCCTATATATTTGTTTCTAATGATAAAGAATAAAGTAAGTCAACATTGTAATCATTTTTAAGGGTTTCCAAAAACAAATTGGACAAATAGAATGTGTTTAAGGGGTAATTTGGTCCAAACTCACCCATTTTGGTAAAAAACCAACATCATCATCATTGTCAGCATTTAAGTCTCAAAGTTCTAGAAATGTATACTTTAACCCTATAACCTGCCTCATCCATACAATGACCATACAATATAATTTCCTAGCATACAGCATTGTATGCTGAACTGCATGGTGTAGGATTACAAGCACGGTCCTTGTTCAAGTTCAAGTTTATGCATGACTCGCAATCCTTGTGCGTTTTGCTGTATTGGCTAGTAATGAGAAGCTTGCCTGTTTTCCTGTTTGGTTAAGTATCCTATGCACTTTGGTGCGGTAGGGTTAGGGTTAATACAGATTTAATTATCAATGGCTGAGTTGCAGAGCAAAAATGGGTGGTTGGCATCATACATAAAGTTATCTTTATTGATCCCCTCTCTCCAATCTACCATAGGGCCTATAATCTTCTATCTTTTATACCCTCTATTTTGGGGATTTATCAATGCTATCTAATATTAATTATAGTCATGCAACATCCAGTCATACATTGATTGAAATTACAGTTTACGTTGCCATCTATGGAGTAATTAACTATTAATTAGCCAATTTCAATACTAGTCATTGGGCTTAAAACATACTTGTTATTATCATGAAGCTGAAACAATTTTAATATTCAAGAAAGAATTAATTGGGATAGCAATAGTAAGAATTAAAGTAATGTGCTGGAAATATAAACATACTTACACAAATACAGGAGGATCAGATATTGCAATCAGAGTCTTTATAAATATTATCTATGTGTCAGCTAAATGCAATTGTTTTGAGGTCCCGTATCACTGAAACTGACCAAAATAACCATGTAACTTGCTGGATGAGAAATTTGTGATGGCTCACCCCAAAAGGGGTGACTTTGTAGATATATCAATTTTGATTTTATCATTTCATCTGTCACAGCATTTTCTAAGCTTTAAATGACACCTTATTTGTTGAAATTGATCAAGACAATCAAATTTTACAACAGAAAATCTGCTGGAAATTCTCATTGTTTTCTTTATTTTTTGCTGCCTATTTTCACCAGTTTCTCAAAAAGTATTCTGTCGCAAAGTCCCCCTTTTCGGGTGAGTCATCACATTTATAGTACAATGTAAGTTCTTCACACTAGGAAGTCTTTTTTGGTCAACTAATTTGCTGGTTTATTAATCACATACTTAAGTCCTTTTTTATGCTATCTTTTTCCTTCAGTAATTGAGCTCGATGAAGTTTACACCCTGTACTTGAGAATACAGAAGAAAGATGGATCGTGGTTATGGCTTCACAGCAGAGCAAATGTGGTCATCAAGAATTCCAAGAAGAACACCATAGTGTTCACTCACTGCCCAGTCAGGTAAGATTGTGCATCAGTTAGAGTTTCTGTTAATTGCTATGTTGTCTTTTGTAGCAGTTACAAATACCAAATACTCAGAACATACATTTTAAGTTTTATGTAGCATGGTCTTTGAACTCGGTTTCAAATATGAGACCATACACAACAAACCAGTAAAATTGGTTTAGTTCAGTTTTGTTTTATTCCAGATTCTTCAAAAAGAACATATCCTATGCTCTAAAATGATAAATGTTTCAAGTTTTTCTGATTACACTGTATATAGAAAATGTTGATTTTTTAAAAACCATTTTAGTTTTGAAAGAAAGGTAATGTTTTGTATTTGGATTAAGAAGGATTTGAATATTTCAAATCCCTAAAAAATGAGAAGAAATGTCCAAATTTGCGACATTTGCTCATAACCCCTGTAAATAACCCCTGTAAATTTTCAGGATTGAATAATGTTTTGTTGAAGAGATATGGTCAAAAGAGAGCTGAATTAATGGGATGTTTTGTTAACAAAAATAAATATCCTATAGGTTTCTATGGGACGCTCTCGGATACATTTTTGCCTGTATCATTAATTTGGTTCAGAGTATATGAATGAAACTTTACGACTGCTTTATATACATGATGACCATTCATTCAAATACGGAAAAAGAGTATTTTAAATTTTTCACCAGATCGAAATACCTAGCTTTAATGAGTCTCTGTCCAACATATCTACTTTTTAACCGTCTCGTCAAAAACAAACACACTATAGATATAGGGTAATATAAATGTCTGAAATTTGACATACTTGAATGAAATTAAAAGAAAACTGAAATACAGAAGACATCTTAAATGTTGATATACTATGTATCATTTAGAAGATATTTAAAATGATGTAAACTTTTTCTTACAGGGAAGAAGACAGTTCCTACTTGCAGCAAGAAGCCAAGGCAAGGAATCGCTATGGTTTAGAAGAATACTTCAAACTTCTCCTCAACACCAAACCCATGTCGGAATCAGAGCAATCCACATCTCAAGATAGCGCTCCAAAAAGACGATGGACAAGCAATGATACCTATGTGGTAGCTAGTCAGAGTCAGTATAAACTGAAAGATGATTATTCAGTGTCATTACACAGTCCCCATGGGGCATGCCCATCGAGTTATCATCAATCTTCAGAGCGACATTCCCCTGTGTTTCCATCTACATATGCACCACATAGATATCAAAAGGCAGCACAAGGCTCCTTGCATCAGAGTGAGAGCAAATCAGAGGACGTTGCCCCAGTGACTGTTAATTACTATGATTTCACACATAGATCAGATGGCCTGGGGAATCCTATTCATCCTCAGCCGCAACCGCACCCAGCTTTATCTATGTACCAAATGGTAGCACATTTACCGCCTGAAATGTATGATGCGGAATCTTACCGTAAACATGCCTATCGAATCATGGAAGCAAATCAGACGCGTTACCAGCTCCCTTTAACACCGCAAACATCACCTCATTCCTACTTCACCCCACAAAGTCAATACCCAGAGCACATAGTCCCTACCCAGACATCAGCCCCCATGTCACCTCCCCCGTCACCAGGATCATACAAGTCATCAGCCTCTTGTATGTACGCGGAAGATTCCAACAAGCCTATTATGCATCCCATTTCCCAGATGGACTGCTGCTTGCCACCCAAGTCAGAATATTATGCATCTTATGTTGTAAATGGAGCGTTACAAGTGAAACTTGTTTCTGGGACACCGCCGACAAGTTTGGCTTATTCGCGCGAGTATCTTCGAGACCAATATGCTACCTACACAGATTGCATGTATAATCAGTGTAGACTTGATTCAGAACATGAAATCAAGCCTTTTCAGATGTCAGGTCCTTATCGCACACAATGTACAGGATCATGTCTTGATGAGAGAGTATCAGGGACACAAGGGTGTCCGAATGGCACAGAACTGTCAGGCCAAGGTGTAGATGATGGGTTATTACCGTGCCCCATGGCGAACACTAAGAACGGTTGCATGGCATCTTCCAGGATGTTTCCTGTCAATGGCTTTATTAAGGAGATCGACCCATCAACACTCCCTCCCATTAACAGTTTCTTGGATTTTTTGAATGAGGAAATGCCAGCATCATCCGAGGGCTGCTGAGATATCTGCCATCACTGAAATTGTTGTCAAATGTAAAGGTGCTTAATTGAACTGCAGGCACAGGTTAAGATTATGATCCTTGAAATATTCTAGTGGGAAATGTGTCATGCAGTGCAGTTCACTAGTAAAGCTGGTTTTAGAGTATATGCTGTGGTTGCCATGTCATTGAAAATTTCAAATGTTCAATCTCCACTATGTTGTCATAGTGGGCAGTAGGGTTGGACCCCACCCTTTTTATTTTACCCGCACCCTTTTTATAAAGGCACCCTTAATACTTAAAATTCCAGACCCCCGCCCTTTCAGCAAGTTTCTTACATTCATTTTTGGTGTCATGGTAATGTACGTATATGCCATCCAAAAGCATTTAACATACTGAAATATCACCTCTCTTATTTTTAGCCTGAGAGTATTCCTATTTATCTTACATCCAGTTTGGGTGTCATGATAATGTTGTAGACTGACACCCAAAAGCAATCCTGAAATATCACTTCACTTATTTCCAATCTAAGGATATTCCAATTTTTTTCCATTTTGTTTTGTAAATATAGTTGCACAAAGTAGAAGTCTGAAGAACTCCCACCCTTTATAGTTTGCTTCCACCCTTTATATCAATCCACCCTTTTTAGTAGAATTTTTTTTTCAAGATTTCAAACCCCATCCATTAAAATATGTGGACTGCCCACTATGTTGTTCTTGGGAAAACCTTGCAACAAGCATGACCTGCCTAGAAATCAATTACGTTATAGAGAGTATCCACTTCACTCATGCGTGATCGCAAACAAAAGAGGTCATTCCCGTAGTAATCTTTATTCAATCAATGACCCTGAATCTGGCGGGCTATTTTGAAGCAGTTAATATGCTAACGTGCATGACGTTCCTGGTGCTGCTCTCCTGAATGGTCTGAATATTGTATAGCATTCCCGCAAAGATGGCCGCTAATCCAAAACACGGATAACCTCTATTGTTTGGCAATTAGGTTGTAAGGCTATGCCATGCCCATGATCATGAACAGCTAGCGTGAATTCAACTTTAATCGTAGCAACCCATCATGTCAATATGCAAATGAGTTTTGCTACATCTTGACAAAGTTGAATTGCAACAAACTGATTATCTACCAGTTACACATTAAACAAGCGATCGCTACTCTGTATCAAATGTATTAAATCAGAAACTATAAAAAATTGCTACCTTGGATCAGAAGTCAATGCTATTATAGTCTCTTTATGATTTATAAATACATAATATTTGGTCAAATCTAAAAGAATGCCATTATTTAATAGTACTGTATGGCCAAAATGGTTTCTGACAGGGACTTTATTTTACAACTCTATTTTCAAACTTTGTGCTGGTTACAAAGTCCTAAAATACCCTGAGCTTTGATATTTTTGTGTTCATTAGGATGTTGACTGATGTCCATAAGAGGAGTGATATTTGTAAATATACTTTAAGGGATCTGTGCAATTTTCAATTGAAATATGTTCATTACATGAACACCTTTGTAACATGTATATTAAGGAGCAGTTCTCAAATGTTTCGCTAATAGGAACGCGAGTTCCTCGGGAGTGACAGTGCCGTATCCAGGCATTCAATATTGAGGTGCAACAATTTTTAATTCAATTCAGTTTGGTCATACCTGTCAACATTTCAAAATTCTGATGCGGGAGATTAAAATTTACGAGAAACGTTTACGGACAACTGACATTTGAGACCCAAAAGGTACGCCAAAAAATGTTTACGTAACTTGTTGAAAACTGACAAGCAAAAAAAAAAGGTCTCACAAGCGCACAGACGACTCATAACAATCTCATTTTCAATTTCTCAACAAAATGTGGGGTTTAAAGGGTCTGTAATAGACGTGATACATTTTTTTCTCAAAGCGGTAGATAGCGTGAGATTTTTTCCAAAGTGGGAGAAATGGCTACCCAATGGGAGGACTACCTAAAATCGGGAGACTCTCGCCTAAATCGGAAGACTTGACAGGTATTTTAAGTGAAATGAGACTCAAAGGTGCATGTTAAGTAAGCGTTTTAATGCTTCATTACATAGACCTGCACATAAAATAAATGTATTCACGGGGTGTTATATTCGCGGTTAGATGCTGATTCACGAAAATTAAACCCTCACGAAAATAACCCCGTTTACAGTATTGTGGGTGTAGCCAAGCCCCCCCCCCTACCTGCTCTGGATACGTCACTGATGAGTGAAACAACTCCTTGTTGCAATCTCATATGTTTGTGCCTTAAATGTAAGTACAAGTAGAGAAAGGTAGTGTAAGAAAGTTGTTTTTGTATAATTTTTTTTTATTTATGTATTCACTGTATTATGTATACTGTATTCTTGTGGGTGTTCTTCATCTTTTCCATCAGAGTGCTACATAAATGAATGGTAAAGCATCAATTTTTTCAAGTGTATTTTATTGAGGAAGTCAATGATCCAACAACTGTTGCTTTAAGTATCACAATTGACACAGTACCGCCAGTTAAGGTGGCCTAGCACAGATAGAATTCCTCTATTTATTTTTCTTATTTTTTGATATATGGTGTTTTCATATGTGCTGATTACATTTCTGAAATAAAAAAGGGGGGTCACCAACTTAGTTTTTGAGACAATTCCATTTAAGAAACACTATGTTTTACCACTTTTAACCATTGACATCTATGGTAAAATCAAAATAAATAAGACAAAAACACTT
>JXSR01S022968.1:12240-24942 GCA_000969725.1 Ophiothrix spiculata
GTGAACTAAGGGTTGTGCTTGAAATGGGGGTCTCAGGGAGCGGCAGACAGGGCGTGAAAAGGGGGTCTTGAGGGCGGCACATACCCGTATCACCTTTCTATGTCAGTACCCCCCCCCCCCGGGTTCAGTGGGAACATGCTCTAAGTATGCTTAGGGTGAAAACATAGTTATTTGGTGCAACAAATCTTTGTTCTCTTAAAATCTGATGTATAATTCAAATGTATTTTCTATTAATTACAGAGGCTTTGTGATGAAAAATCAATACTACATTGAGGAATATTTGGTGAAAATGATTTACAACACCAGTTATCCATTATTGATTAGAAGATGCATTGTAGTGGAGTGCCAGGTTCTCGTTCAACAGTTCAATGCTACAAAAATTAGCCATCAAAACCACCTTGATTAACTATTTTAATAATTGTCATAGTGTAATCAACCTGTTAAAAGTGTGTCTGATTAATTATGTCTCAAAAACAAATCCAAACTATCCTGCTATTTTATGAACATCCATTTTGCCATCATAAGAATTTGCCTAAATATGGTGATATTGGTACTGCCCATTGCCTCATTTGTGTAACATATTATAAAATGTGTTTTAGATTTGCCGGGATCAAGCAACATATGATCAATGCTGTCAAAAGGTTTTGTTTGATTTGCAAAAACATTACTTCATTACAATCTAATACTGTTAGCAACACAGTGACAATCTAGACTCCCATTGACGTCTCCAAAATCGACCATTTAATCTACATGGGTAGCAAGTTGATTGACTGGCTTTGCAGCACGGGGAAACATCTAATCAAAATAACCGCTAAATAGCGTACTTAATGCATGAGCAATCAAATCGATTATATCTATTGACAACTTTGCAGATACATCGACTGGCATGGGCAGTATGCCTACATTGAAACTCAATCATGATGAAATGGCAACATTAGCTATTACTAACATAGTATGATTCAGTAATGAAAACAATGGTTGGTCTAATTTTGGAGCGAGATAACTGATGCCGCTTCGAAGTGAAAGTGCCCCACTTGGGAAAGAGAGGCGTTCATGTAAAGATAGCGGTGTACTTTTGTTTTGTTTGTTAATCATACACACTTTTAGTAGGCTAATTGAGGACCCTAGAACTAAAAGGGGGTTAAGTCACAAAATCTTGAAGATTGAGTTGTGTCAATTTCCTGCTACAGAATTCTCATTTCTACATTCTGTACAAGTTTTGTAGTAATTTGATGATCAGAGCATGTGTAAGAGTCACTGCGAGATACAGCAATACCATTCAAGACAACACAAATGATATGATGTTTGTGCCGTTTTCTCCGTTTGTAATCAATGTGACTTAACCCCCTTCTGGTTCTAGGGTCCTCAATTACGTTATGATAATTATTTAAATAGTTTATCATAGTGATTTTGGTGGCTAATTTTTTGTAGAAATTTACTGTCGTGGCACTCCACTATTGGAATTATATTACTAGATTAAAAGACACAGACTTGTTACACAAAATATTTGGTAGCTCAAAGAAATATAATTGGACCTATATAATAATAAAACTGATTTCAGACCATGTGATACATTACTCATTTCTGTTTTGTTTTATTCAATTCAGGCATAAAACATTTGAAAACATGATGTATTGTTTATTTGACTTATTTTTTGTTAGATTTTGAAACATTTTGTAGGAAAGTTTAATTTAGTAACAATGTTATGAAATGATCTAAAAGCGTTTTGTAAATCTAATCTTCATACATGAGACCTGTTCTCCTTTAAAAATGGACACCAAGTCACCATAGCACTATAGCTTTGCAAAGGTATTTTGTCAAATGGTTTTGATTTTATGGGCAGTTTTGTATTTCAGAGCTTCCTATATGTTTAACTGTATAGAATTAATTATGGTTAAGTATTAGATACATTTTCATATATATCGCCAAAACGGAACTTAACTCAGCCATGAAATTTCACATGGGTTATCAGAAAAATATGAGCAATATTTTGATACCAAAATCTCAAAAAGTTTGAAAAAAAGTTGAGGCAATTGGACCATGTCCTTTAATCCTGATGAATTAATACAGACTCTGTTTTTGAGTTAATACAGAAAAACTGAATATCTTTTATATGAGTTGCACTCCAATAACTAAAACAATTTGACAGCATTTATTTACATGGCAACAATAAGGTATAGGGTTATAATCAATGTTTTTTTTTTTTTTTTGTAATATGTGACCCGTCATATCGAAAGGTACCTTAAGGTCGGCAAAATTAAAATTGATTTTTTGGTCTCATCTGAAAGTTCATATTTCAAGCTTTAAAATGATACCTTGCTTTTGGTTATTGGATGTTCGATTACAAAGTTACATCAAAATTGGTAAAAGGTATCGGGCTGATTCCGAAAACTATAGTTCTGAGAAAATCAAGTTTAAAGTTTCTGTACATGGTAAAACGTGAATGGTTAAAGGATTTTTATCTCGGTTTTTAAAACATTTGTCTTATGTTTTTGATGTTGGAACCTGTTTAATATGATAGAATACACTTCAAAGGTAACGTTTCTGATGAAATTAGAAATTCGACCTTGGACGTGATTTTTGACTATGCTCAGCTTCAATGGCCTGTATCTCGTAATTTACTATGCCGGTATTAAGGTACCTTTCGATATGACGGGTCACATATGTGATACCGAAAGGGGGGACTTTGAAGATGATATCAATTTTGATTTTTTTCATTTCATCTGTTGCAACATTTTCTTTGCTTTAAAATGACACCTTATTTGTTGAAATTGATCAAGGCGATCAAATATTACAACAGAAAATGTGCTGGAAATTCTTATTATTTTCTTTATTTTTTGCTACCTATTTTCACCTGTATCTTGAAAAGTGTTCTGTCGCAAAGTCCCCCTTTTCGGAGTGAGTCATCACATATGGCATAACAAAATATGCATGCTTCACTAAATAATCAAAAGTTCAGAATGAAGTGAAATACAGTAGAAACTCTAATCAAAATCTAATATTAGAAAAGTCCTGTTAAAACATTTTTCCTGTTTTAAGTTTACCAATTGAATACCAGAATGCAAGACTGACCCAAGTCCACTAAGTTCAATTATGAGTTATACACAGGAGAGACTTTCTTGTAACTTGAACTACCTTGTGTGTGAAGGTCTAAAATGAATCCACACCGCAAGTGCCCCAAAAAGTCCTATATGTATTTGATAATTGAATACGCCGGAATAAGAACATCTCAACTCCAATAGCTCCCTTCTGTTTATTATATTTATTAAATATAAATGTATACAAATTCCTAAAAATGCTTTCACATCACTAAAATAGCATTTCCATGTCAATATCCTAATTATATTTGACCTTGTAGTCGACTTGTTTAGACATTGTTAGATAATGGTTATACATTCGGCATCCTTTAAATTCTGAAACAAAACAAAGAAAACCAAAAATTAGTAAATGCTGTTGCACGACCACTTAATCACGGCAATCTGCAATTTTATACTAGCGCCATCTACACTGAACACGTAAGCTAAAATTAAGATATTTTTCTTGTTAAACGTGAGTCTCATGTTGTACATTTCCTGTGTGATGACTTGATAAGCTCTAGGAGGTCTTTAGAGTACAATTTGGGCTAGCAGGAAGTTCTCGGATGCTTTAGGGCTTATATCCAAACCATAAAAGCCGAAAGGACCAAACTTCTTACATATAAGTGCCCTATGACTAAAAGAAGTGCCTTTTGGTAGTCTTAGGCTCAAGGCCTTGGGCTCAGGGGCCAAAATGTGTATGTCACATTTCAACAACTCACTGTATCTCTTCATACAGGAGCGTACCGTTGTTGATTCATGATGAATCCACAGTTGATATTCAAATTAGCGCGTTACGCACAGCACGGCGTTCACGGAAGTGCGTTTACACAGTACACAAAAGCAGGCGCACTGATCATCGCGCGGCTGGCACTTATAATAGTACGTGCAGTGCAAAAACCTGGTGCTTAGGAAAAATAGATAACGTGAAACATTCACAAATTAGCACTTTGCGTCAGACGTGCTAAATAATTTTATGAAGATGACTAAGCCTATCTGTTAAATTGAAAACATTTAGAATTTAATTCATACGTTTTCAGGAAAATTTTCGTTGTTGAAAGGTATTCAAACACGCCACAGAGTTGTTCATCGCGAATCAACAACTCTGCATCCGATGCGTCTGCGTAATTTTATCAAGCGAGGGTGGCTTTATAGATGCATCGTTGTTGATTTGCGATGAACAACTCTTTGGCGTGTTTGAATACCTAAGTATCTCATAAGCTACAAGAGGTCAAAAGGGCAACACAGATGCCCCCATGGTTTAGTAACAAACTTTTGTTATTGTAGTCATGGTTTTAAGCCCATACAGCTAGGGGCCCATGCCCTTGTGGCCAAAACAGCTGAATAAAAAGGGTATGTTTTCTTGAGTTATTCATTTTGGTGTTTGACCAATCAGAGGTCAAGTCTGTTACCATGACAACAAGATTAGGATGAGACCTAAAAAG
The DNA here is from genome assembly GCA_000969725.1 of Ophiothrix spiculata. Taxonomy (NCBI): domain Eukaryota; kingdom Metazoa; phylum Echinodermata; class Ophiuroidea; order Amphilepidida; family Ophiotrichidae; genus Ophiothrix; species Ophiothrix spiculata. The sequence continues at coordinate 16,760 of JXSR01S022968.1, forward strand.
TACATGCAATGGCCATTTCATATATAATATGGGGTAGAATTTTGGAAAAGTCAAAATTTGGGCTGCCCCACACCATAGAGCTCATATGCATAGCAGCACACCTCTCCACTTTTCAATATGGATCTCGCCACTGGTGTTTCAATTCATTTCAATTCATTTATTCATTTTCCATTAAACAAACACAAAGAAACATACTACACACGCACCACCACCAGAAGCAATGTCAAAAGGAAGAATACAGAGAAACGTTTAAGATGAGTTTACAGACCAAAGCTGCAATTCAACGCAAAAGGAATAGCTTAACACTTAAAATTAATAGTATCATTTATCATTCATTGTGGAATAATAAAGACAAGCAATTTGTTACTGAAAATAACGATTTTGCTTGAATTTAAAAATACCAGAAAATAGACTTCAGTAAAGGCTTTTCAATTTTAACTTGAATTGTCCAATGTTTCAAACAGTCTTTATAAATGTTTTTTGCCAGATCATACCATATTTTTGGTCCACCTTTACAAATATTTGTTGATTTTTGCATTGATATTTTGAAATCATCCCTGTTTCTTGTATTATAGTTATGGTTTTCACTATGAGTTGTAAATATATTTTCACAAGCTTTGGGCAGTAAACCATGTTTGAACTTGAACATAAAAATGGCAGCTTCCTTGTGATACATATCAACATTTTTTAAAGCAATACTATAAGATTTTGATCAAAAATAATTCATAGTAAAAACAGCTTAAAATGAAGGAATGTGACTGTCAAAAAGTGTTTTCAAGTGTACTTTGTCAAAAAATTGTTTTGCCATCGAAAAATGAATAAAAAGGACATGCATGCTTTCCTATACTAATACATTTCGGGATCCCAAATTTATTTCAACAAATGGGCATAACAGAAAAAGTAAACATTAAGCCAAATTATTTGGAGGGTATTAATATCTAACCAAAACAAACCCAATAAGCTAAAAAAGTAAAAAGTCATGGGTGACAGGGGACGCTTCATTTTTAACACTTTATAGTATTTCTTTAAGGTCCCTGTCGACCCTTCGTTTTCAGAAATGTTTTATGCTCTGTGTAACTCAGCAACGGATGATTAAATCCAAATAAAAGTATATGTTTCTAGAAGTGGATTTGCATACTGAACATGGTGAGGTCTTTTTTGGACCAAAATGTGTCATTTTGGCCCTAGGTCCAAAAATCATGTTTTTGGGTCCAAAATGTTATGGGAAAGCTAACTAAATTTTGCTTCAATTAAATTTTGAAAATCAAGTTTTTGACCCTGTGACCCCTACGGGATCTTTGAGGGGTCAGGTGACACAAATGGGAGGTAACTCTTGTCCCTTCATTTAAGTTTGGTCGAAATCGGCCATTGTATGCTGCAGATATAAGCCATCAAAGTGTTGCCAGAAAGAAAAAAAGAAAGAAGAAAGAAACTTGTCAAAAACAAAAATCCTACCTTACAATAATTGAGTACGAATTGTACTTATAATTTCTTCTTTTATTTCCAGGTTTCTCTGAATACAAAAAGTAAGACATGAATAAAATTAGATAGGTCTGTTCTTATTTATAGGTTTTTCAGGTCAAATATCCTCTTATTTCGACCAATGATCTAAATAGGCAAATCAAATATCCAAATAAGTAAATAAATGGCAACATACGTAAATTTGAAATGTCAACATTGGTATATATTGATGTATTAATACCACACAGCAAATACCAACCTAAGGCACTTCAAATGTCCATATTGTCAAAAAATGTCAAATTAGTTTGATTAATGTCACAATTGTGAAACCAAATGTTTAGTAGCAATTTCAATTATCACTGTTCTGATAGCTTCGACTTGAACTTTGCAATAAAGTCATAATTTGTGTTCAAAATATCCATTTCTGTTATTAAATATAAAAGTCTATTTCATTTATTTCAAACGCGTACAAACTAAACCATTTAATTTACATGTTCTGTTTCGATACTTTTCCCCCTCTATGATGCGCTCGTATATATATGCCTTTATCATCCCCTGTAATGATTATGGAAGACAAAATAATTGTTGAAACATCTTGGCTAGAAATCTGAAGAGAAAGACGATTATTTTCCCCCGTTCATTTCGGATACAGAGACATACATAATAAGGCTTCAAAATCCTTAATTACTTGAAGCTGAGACGAAAGCTGAGATGAAAATACCAGGTATTTTCGTCTCAGCTTGAAGTGAACTGAATGATAAGTTGCTTTGACCCATCTACCCAGACTTGTATTTGTACTTCATTATTTTATATTTTCTCTACATGTTTTTAATTTTATTGAAGTTGGGTTATTTTGAGTGGTGGGTTTTGGTTGGAACTTATTTTGTTTCATAAGGGCATGCTTACTTCAGTCTACCTGCCTTTTATATAAACGTAAAGTTGATGATGTTGAAATAAAGTTTGATTTTGTTTCGTTTGCCTTTGTGTCAAAGTGACATTTGATTTATCTATGTAACATTTGATATACCTAACTCACGTTTGACGGTCAGATGATCAAGGTATTATGTAGCAATTTCTATTGTGTGGACATTTGAATTTCCTATTGACATTTGAATTAACTACTGTGATATTAATGTTTTACAGTGGACATTTGATCTTATATATTTTCATTGTTTTGACATTTGGTTTTCCTATTGACATTTGAAATGCCATATATGACTATTGCTCTGATACCATGGACATTTGACGTGAAAATTCTATATTACTATCATTTATAGCAATTGCTTGATGAATTTCTCACAGTTAAGATAGCATAATAACATATCAAATAAATCAGATTTATATACTACGTACCGGTTAATGAAATCTTGAACATGTAAATCATCATTAATGGACATCAAACACTTGACATCAAATCTTAGGGTTAGGGCCAAACCATAGTCAGCTTTAAAACAAAATTTTTGCTATATCAAACATTTTGTTGTGATGTCGGCCATTGGTGTTGTTAATTTTGCACACCATTCTTGATCCACATTTTGGGTTACATATCAATTTTGAGTGGGTTTTACACATCCTTTTGAGTATTTTAGACACGCTTTTCTTTGTAGTAGACACCTTTCTCTTGTTGACACCTTCTTGAGGGGACAGCTCGCTAGTCCGACAGCGGATCCAGGTTTGGTCAAGAGGTGAGGGGAGGGGGGCAACTTTTGTTGACTCATCTGAGCGTAGCAAGCAAAGCAAACGTGGGGTTTAGGGCTGTTCCCAGACCTTTGTTTTGTTTTATTTTGTGCCAACAAATAATAGAGTAATTGGTACTATTTTTGACAAAACATGTGTTGGGGGTGTCTGAGGGGATGTGCCCCTCCGGAGCTAGAAAATTTTGGCATTTCAAAAACACAAATTACTAGATTTGGTGCATAGATTTTGCTACTTGATTCTTCAAGTTAGCACTTTTTCCATCAAAAATCTTGGCAAGGTACTTCAGGAAAACACTTTCAGCAATAGACAAAGATAGTGTGTAGGGGGTGTCTGAGGGGTATTTGGCCCCTCATGAATTAAAAAATTGTGGCATATTTCAAAACACAAATTACTGGATTTAGTGCGTAGATTTTTGCTACTTGATACTTCATCAAAAAATTTGGCAAGGTACTCCAGGAAAACATATTTAGTAATAGACAAAACATGTCTATGGGATGTCTGAGGGGATATTACCCCTTCAGGAGTTTGGCATTTCCAACATTGTTCCTGCCATTTAGTGTACAGTTTCCCACAATAGCTCAATAGCTAGGCATGCCCACAAAAGCTAAAATTGCGATTGTACTCCTTCATTTACCGACACATGTAAGGATAGGTCTAGGTTGTTTAAGACAACTCTGAATAGTATAAGTGCTCTTTATTTTGTTTTTTTAATTACAATTGACAGGGGACCAGGGGAATGGCCTCCTGGTGGGAACTTCAGTGATGGATCCCCTTGCTTAGACAAATTTTGCATTCCTAAATTAAGGTGTTTGGTCCATGAGAAATCCGCCTGAAGAATTTTAGTAAAAATCGGCATGAATGATAGAACCGATTTTAAAAATAAAAAATGGGGGGTCACTGGACAAATGATGTATATGATAATGTTATTGACTTTTATACATACCGGTATATAGTGCGCGGCAAAGCTAATATCGTTTCAGCTGTTTTTAATCTGAATTCGGATACGGGTATCAGAATTGTGATACGGAGTATCCAAATTCGGATACGTATCCGAATTGTGAGTTCCGCCAAACTGATTTGCAAACAAAGTCACAGTTGATAACGTCACATTGACATGAGTATTCTTAGTAATAAGTTATTTATGAATCAACCTAATGTTCATTACGATTGCGTACACTAGAATGTGAAGTCCAAATTTGTATTCAATAACGTATCAAGCAGGAATTGTATAATGATTATGGGATTTAGCACATTTCTGTCTTAGGCATCTAGCGATGAACAATTATATTTTTACACATAAGTATTAATTCAAATTATTCACTAATGTCTCTCTTGCCTAGATGTGACTAAGATAATAAGTGGGATAAGCTAGTGCTTACCTTCAACTGCCTTATCTGATTATCCTTTTCTTCCAGTTCTTCTTTTTGGCGCTGTATAAAAAGACAATTTCATAAAATGTTAAAATTACCCTTGTTATCATATCATATTTATTATTTCCATCAAAATATATAACAAAAATATAAGCAGTAACAAAATGAACACAATAATGGAGGAGATACAACTAAAAATCCCTTAAAAGGGATGACGCACGTGCCGTGCATGTGATTCGTTATGTAAGTGGCCCTTTTTAGACTGTGAGGTTGTAAATCAGGTGTGATAGTTGTGTGCTGGGGGATGGTGCAAGTTGAGAAGAGTAAATGGGGATTTGTTTAAGGGGGGAGCTGTTATTTGAAACAGAGTAATTACACGTGATATAATCCAGGTATATTACGATATGGGAGTTCAAAAACTCAGTGTTGCCTGACCAATGGCTATCCATTTATCATTTTGGCTGGTTCCCTGTCTAAAGTTTGGGTTCCAGGTGCATTTTGGCGCCACAAGAAAATGTTATAACAAGACTTTAGTAAAGGGAGTTGAATATGCTAATAATCAAGGTTGCAAGGGCTTTTAAAGCTAAAAAGACTTACAAAGACTTTTACAAGCTGGAACAGAATGCAAAGAATGTATGATGTTTGACTACTCTTCAAAACAATTTTTTTTTTTTAAATATATTTATATTGCAACAAAAATTACACATAATTCCTTTAATAAAGCCAAAGTTGAAAATTCCCAAAGTTTCTGAAAATTCCCATTTAACAATATTTGGAGGTAGCTCAAAGGCCTCAAAGTTAGACACATTAGAACCAGTTTAAGGGACAATACCCTATTTATTTTGTAAAATAAGAACCACATTAATATACATACCCTTAATATCTGTTCATTATTGTGTAACCATGTTACAACTGGCTTACTGTAATCCATATTGATATTGACCTACAAAAAAGATAAATTAATTTGATAAAATTGTATTTAAGAATTGTGATTGTTATTTGTTAGATACAATAAGTTTCACATTTGTCTCTACCCACTCATGTCCACACACCTTCAAATTGACCCCTTATGGCGTAACACACATCATCAAATTTTATAACCCTAAATGGTGTAACTTGGTGTTGTCATAAAAAACCTACCCTTAAAGGCATATTTGATAAATGTGCACACACTTTAGGGTATTTAGTCAAGGGATATGATGTGCCATATTTAATTTTTAACTGTGAATGATAAACTGTAAGAGCGGGTGGTGATGACATATTTAAGTTTGACTGACTGAAAGCCTAATTAATGAAATATTGTCATGATAACACATTTTGTACACAAATAATCTCTCAACATGTGTATATCAAACAACATTTAAAAGCAGGAAGCATTTACATATGTGTGACTGGTATATCCAACACCACAGCTGACATGGCTGAATTAAGTAACTGTTTCTTTCACATTGACATTGCAATCACAGCTAAACGGACCATTTCAACCCCAATAATTAATCAATTCTAGCTCAATATATTCATTGAACAGTTTGGCACTAGCATTCATGTCCCTATATATACTTACAACCCTGTAAAATCGCCTATCACACAGGATTTCTACCATGTCTACGTTCAATACAAGTCACCACCGTTCGCCTTGAACGGAAGAAGGCTCACAGCGCACACGACTAAAAACCTAGTTTATACATGTTTGTATACAACATACATATACAACTCTTATCTAATTCTACTTTCCCTACGATCCTATAGTCTCATCAAACCTTTACTCTCGCAAACTTAAATACAGTCTAAATCTGAAGAACCGAGCGTTGTCTGCCAGGGCAGCGATTTCCTGATCATTTATATCCACCGTTGGTGACGTATTCGGACTTGGCTAATTCTTGATTTCTTACTGTAGTACTTTGTAGTACGTAAGAGGGCAAGGGTTAATCATCGAAAAACATACCCATATGGAAAAGTGGTCTCTTCTGCTTATGCTCAAAGTAACGCAATGATATAACATATAGACAAATTAAGTCTTTTTGACTTTCGCATGACATAAGAAAAAAAGTAAGCATTATTTTTTCTTCTTTTGCCTTCAGTTCCAAACAACATATATTTATAATCATTTTCCTAAAATCTTGTTTAATTCTGTTGAAAAGCGTTGTCGTTATGAAGTTAGAACACTCGTCTCCCGTTTAAAATAATCCACATTTTAACATGGGTGGTATATGATTTGCGTTAATTTGGTCTGTACCAGGGGTGCAATGAGGCCCTCATATATAAATATAGAATATGTAGTTTGCTTTTCTTCAAGTTGATTTTGCCCATTACTATTTGACAAAAGTGATAAAATTTATTAAGAGTATTTTTACAATTTATTTTAGTACAGTGCTCAGTTATTTGTTAGCACCAAACCAGTCAAAATTGGTCAGTCAGAATGAATGGATGTGGCGCTGCTTCGCAACGCCACCGCCTCACCTCACCTCACTAAATTGGAGGTAGATCAGTGGTAGGGTTGAAAGGGCCCGGGTAGAGGGATCTGGGCAAGATCTATATACCCCAATAGAGAGTTTGCACGACGCGATACGCACCATACACGCAGACCGTTTCGACGTCTATGGTGGAGCGCGGAGTAATTTGTGACATCAAAATCGTCTGTAACTTGTGATTGACTTCAAATCATGACTTGAATAATAATGTACTGTATTGTCATCATTTGTTGTAATCTGATGTCTTGATACTGCGAAAAGATTGTAGTGTGATAGGACTTTTTGTTTGCCGGCCCATGAAAATGGTGTTGAGAGTATGATATGACGTCACGTGCAAACCCTTTATTGAGACCAAAGTACCAATACTGGTACAGTTAAAATTGACAAAAATTCAAGCTGAATAAATTTTCACTTATATATTTTGTACTTCAGAATGTGTGCAAACTAAAATTTAACATTTAGGTCCAGAAAGCGTGTTATGTTATGTATAAATGGTCAATTTTATCCCATAAATTATATACTTGAACTTATAGAATGAGAAAATTTAACCACATAGGCATACATGTACATACCATTGTTGGATAAAACTGACATACCTTACATTGTAAAAGAGGTACCAAGTATTCAAAACTAAATAATGTATGATATAATGACTAATAATTATTAGACTAAATACATTGTAAAATTACTTAAATCCCACCTCAGTGCCATATTTCTATAAATTATGAAGAAAAAGATTTTAGTTCTAGATTGCAATCATGTAGGCCTATTGTAGAACCTGTAGTGTCTAGTTGGGAATAGGCTTTTTAATTTAATTTTTTTAAATTTTGTTTATATATTTTAATCTTTACCCAGGGTAAGCCCGATCAGCCAATAGCTGTTCTTACTCGGGGCCCTGCATACATACTTTATAATACAATTCTAGTTTAAAAACATTAAATTACTGAAAAATATTAAAACATTATCGATAACGAATCAAAACAAATTAAATAATATAGACATAAAAACCCTGTTGAGTTGTAGTGGACTGCACGATACTTATGTGAGGTTTCAACAAACATCAACAAACTTCTGACTATAACAGAACATTATCAACTTGACAAAAGAGGGCCGTGGATCCAGTAAACACCCTCTAAACTAGAATGAAGACACACTAAAATATCGTGCCACCCTCTTCAACCCC
>JXSR01S022969.1:0-13021 GCA_000969725.1 Ophiothrix spiculata
TAAGTTACTGTGCTATAGTACACGTAACAATTGGTAATACACCATGCTGAATCATAAATTATAAAAAATCATACTAAATCATCAGTTTGAGACACCGAACCAGGCAACATTGATACCAGCTATTTTAATAACATGTACTACAATGGCAAATACTTTATCGTCTTTCATGGCGCCTCCTCTCTCGCCTGTCTCTGTCTCGCTCCCTTTCACGTTCCCTGTCCCGGCTGCTTGGTGCAGATGCTCGTCGGACAAAATCATCACAGGCAAGTGCGTGCCTTGACTCATAACTCTGTATGGGTACAAAAACGACACTTATTAGAAACATTCAAACAACAATAGATAGTGATGCTAAATTATATGAACATGTAAATTCTTTACCATGTGGCATCAGACAAATTTTATGAAGTAGCATTGTGGCTTTCAGAATCTGCACCTTTGTATGAATTGTATATTTTTAAGGTTTTGTTAAGGGAAGATCTGCACCAAAAATTGGTGTTTTTTTTATTGAATATGGTATGAACTTCATATTTGGTGTCTAGGATACTTGGGTGGCCAAAAAAAAAAAAAAAAATCACCATCTTGGATTTTTGGTGTCGGATTTCAAAAGAGTAAATGTCCCAAATGGTAGATGCTACAGACTTCATTCTTTTTTAAATGAAAGAGAAAAGGAAAACTAAAAAAAGTATGAAATTAGATTTTTTTCTTTTGACTTAAGTTTTTTTTTAATAGCAAAAATAAATCCAACTTTGAACCAAAAATGTCATTTTTGGATTAAAATAAGTGCACCGTATGCATAAAAACGAACACAAATAAAAAAAAAAATCAAACTCCATACTTTTTTAGTTTTCCATCTCTCTTTCATTTAAAAAAAGAATGAAGTCTCTAGCATCTACGGTTGGGGACATTTACTCTTTTGAAATCCGACACCAAAAATCCAAGATGGCCGTCAATTAAATATGCAAATTAGGTGATTTTTTTAAATTTTTGTTTTTTTGGTTACCCAAGTATCCTAGACACCAAATATGAAGTTCATACCATCTTCAATAAAAGAAAAAACATTTTTGGTGCAGAAGTACCAGGTGTCCCAAAAAATGGTTACATGTAGAAAAATGACCGTGTGTTAAAACTACAGGGGTTAGAGAAACAAAACTTTGCACACTTTATATTACAACCCTTTTCTAGATACTGGTAAAATTTTGATATCACAGCAATATAAGTTTTTGAGTTATTAACAAAGGTAGATACCTATGTCAAAAACGTATTTTCTCAAAATTCAACAAAATTGGAAGCATGTTCGTTTGATGTAATTTTAACCATCGTTCAATCCCATGTGAACTTAAAATTGACAAACTCAAACTTAGGTTGTTGTATACCATTGTATAGGGTAAGGTTTAATCTTCTCATTGATACTAAAATCATGAAAATTGGACTAGCTGCTACGTAATTATGACGTCATAAATTACTACAGGTCTGAAAATTATGTCAAAATTTGATTTTAGGCAAAAATGGCCACTATTCAAAACCTTGCTATTTCTGCTATTTCTAAAATGTCAATCGGACTTTTGCTTCTAAATAAAGAAAATATAATTTAAACATGTCCTGTACTGAAGTTTAAGATTTTTTTTTTAATTTACACAAGTTCGCAGTTTAAAAGGTTTAAGAATTAACGTTACCCAGGAAAATTTGATTGTGTTTGATGCGTATTCATCAACTTTCGCGCCACAATTTGATTGACAGGTTCAATATAAACAACTCATTCTAGAATGCATGGAATGCAGGTTTCCCTAATTTGCATAATAGATATACTGAAAGAGAGTTCAATTAATATTTATTAAAAATTGTATCAAATTTGGTTTGATATAAAGTCTGATCACTTAGAAAAAATGCATATTAAAATATCACAAAACGTGTATGCCTACTATTTTGTTGAATTTTGAACAAATGCGTTTCTGACATAGGTATCAACTTTTATTAATAACTCAAAAATTAATAACGCTGTGATATCAAACTTTTACAAGTATCTAGAAAAGGGTAGTAGTATAATTTGTGCAAAGTTTCGTTTCTCTAACTACTATAGTTTTAGCACACGGTCATTTTTCTACATGTAACCATTTTTTGGGACACCTGGTATGTACAGCGCTTAGCGGCTTCTTTGTCATGAGCCCTCAAAAATGTCCCATTATTAATATCTTATATAAGTCATTATTGGAGACAGAATTATAATGTATTATGAAATATTAATAACCTGCGTAATAGCACGATCCAATCTAATAAGATTATTTCTACTTTTACGCAAACAACTGCGCGGTCATTATCAGGTAACAATGACTCTTTATAATGACCTGCGTATGAGATGTCATTAGCGCCTGAGTGCGTTTTCTCATAAAAAGCCAATCAAGCGCGCGTATGCACCACACACACGCGCGCGTTTATCATTTTACGCGATGATCGTCATGCCTGGGTTGATCGAAATTCTCTTATAGGGATAAGTAGACCGTTAGGTAAGAAATAAGTTTGATAAAGTATTTCTTTATAAAATCACGCATAAAAGGCATTAAAAATGTCGAAAGGCAGTTATTAATGACAATAATAAGGAATTCTCTCCAAATTGTCCCTTTGAAATTTCAAAGGGACCCGTTAAGCTCCCTTTAAACATAATCCCTTAGGAATGTAATGTAATTCTTTATATTTTTACTTGAAAATTATGGATTCCCTTCTTCAGGGGTGTGAGAGGCCAGTTGACAAAAACGAGGAAAAGCGTCGTAAAGTTGGTGTAAAAGGTCAAAAATGGGCTAAAAATGAATGAAAAAGCTAAAATTTTAGCACATGAACATTTTCAAAAACGAGGAAATCAGCTGAAAAGAGGAACTCTCACACCCCTGCTTCTTTCAGACTCCCCTCTATCCCTGAAGAATTTGTAACTCAATAGGATTCCCATTTTCTTTTTCACAATCAAAAATAAGTTTAAAGGGAGTTTAAGGGGACCTTAAATTTTAAAGGGACAATTTGGAGAAGATGCCCAACTTTGCACCATTTTTAGGTCGGTCATTGTTTAAAATCGGAGGTGTTTGTTTTGTGCCTCGGTACTTTTCTTTAGGAGCTACGCTCCCTCAGAAAAGTACCTCTGCCCAAATCAAACACCTCCGATTTTAAACGCTCCCTCAGAAAAGTACCTCGGCCCAAAACAAACACCTCCGATTTTAAACAATGACCTTAAAAAAGATGGTGCGCAGTTATTATTGTCTAATTAGATTTATCCATTGCACACCCACTGTTTGGCCTCAAATTGAAATTAATATCCTCCTCCTTTTTATAACTGTTTCACCAAAGCTGAGTGGCATTGCTCATTTTCCTATTGCTTACTGTGGCCACAGGTGATCACTTACAATTCAAGCTCAGTTGTTATTCTGTGGAAGTAGCTGCGTGATGATCAGGTACCAGTAGATACCAGTAGATAAAGCAGCACATGCAAGAATGTTGAGCATGTGCTGCATCAGGTACCAGTAGATAAAGCCAAAAAAAAAATATTGTTTGTTTGCCCTCCAGTGGAAAAATTGAAATTTAGGGTCGGTCGGTCGGTTGATCTTTTTTTTTTTTTTTTTTTTTTTTACTCTTCACATATACTTTAAGAACGATGTTATTCCATGGATTCCATGGATATTGTGGGTCATTATTTAGAGGAAATATGCATTTTATACTACTAAATGTGACTTTATACTGCTAAATTTTATGTTTTCCATTGAAAATATTTAGTTTTCATATTTTACATGTTTGAAAAAAAAAAAAAAAAAACTAAAATCGCGACCATAATTTTTGGCATTTTTTGGGTCGGTCGCGGAGGGCAAACAAACATTTTTTTTTTAGGCCTAAAGCAGCACATGCAAGAATGTTGAGCATATTCAAAATCTTTAATGCACCCCAACCAGATGGACAATTAATGGTGCATTTAGAGTCCAGCGCTTTCAGCACTGCAACATCACTCAATGTTTACTGATAAACAGTCTTTAATGTGCACTACTATTAGAGCAAATAAATTAAAACTGCACGTATAGTAGTGATGAAATTGCTTGATTCTGAATGGATCATAATTGTTCCATAACTATGCGGTGACCAGCTTAGGGGTCACTTCCCAATTCAATTCGTGGTTGAACCTGTGGTTCCGGGCGTTCAACCGCCGGTTGAGATTTGAAGCCGCCCTTTACTTCTTTTTAAGTGTCAGTGTAAGTGGTGTTCAAGCTCAACATCTTATTCTGTTGGTCAGAGTTGTTGAATTTGGCAAGCTCACACACCAAAACTGGAGTGAACCTTGTAATGAAGTGTCTGTGAAGTGCAAGTACATATTCCAGCTTCAAAATACTTTGATCTGATATACTTTTCTAGATATGTCCGTTGACAATATTAAAGAATAAGTCATAATATTGAATTATTTGCAAAGTTAAACTTTTGTGTGTGGCCTCTTAATTCACTCCAACAATATTTTTCATTCCTGGGAGTAAAGCTGGTTTCAGAGTGTCTGTCGTGGTGGTCATACAACCAGCGTGACGTCAAAAATTTCAAGTGCGTATACTTGACCTTGTTGCACTTTGAAAATTTTACAGCAAGCACGGCAAGCCGATTAATTGATAATCCTATTGTGATGTTTGCTACGACACGTCGTATTTAGTTGGAATAAACTTTTCTTGCGACAGACCATCGTGGTAATTTGCAAATGTGTCTGCTACATTACAATAACTCAGAAAATTGCAAATGCTTGATAGTCTGCCGCAACTACAAGCTTGGTCGTCTACCACAACAACAGCTACTCTGAAACCCCCTTTACTTGGATTAGCCACCCACAATCGACCAATCATGTGGCAGAATGCTGTTCTATGATGTGTCACTGACTGACAGAATAATTCCAACTTAGTCTCCATCTCATATCACATACAGCTTGTCCCAATATATACGCAATGAGCAAATACAAATGTGGGTCACTCTGGCAAAACGAGTGGAAAGTCGCGAATGAAGATTTAGAATAAATGGCCTCTAAAGTAAAAATATGGTGAAAAAGTGAAATTTTGTTTTTTGACATAAAACGTATATATGCATAAGTGTTTAAGTATATCTTAAGTTTCGAAGGTCAATTATGTGTTTTCACAAGGATATTAATCAACATTTTGGCTTGATTTTATGGCAATTTTTTCCAATATATCCAAAGATATTTTTTTAAATCCGGATTCCCTGAAACATCTGGAAAAGTGGCATCTCTGATCCTCAGATATAAATGTTAAAGTTTGTTGCACTTTTATTGGGACACCCTGTATGGTGCAAGAAGGTATTTGTAACCTCAATGATTATCACATCAGTTTTGAGTAACTTACCAGTCTCCTTTCTCTTTCTCTATGATCCCTTCTATCTCGTGACCTGTCGCGTTCCCGCCCTCTTTCTCGTTCACGCTCCCTCTCGCGACCACTCCTTGACAAGAGTTGTGGTGGATAATCACTGTGCCGTGGTGGCATTGGTGGCATCCTCCCTTGGTGGTGGTGGTGATGATGCGGGGGTGGGTAGTGATGGTGTGGCGGTGGCGGCATTGAATCCATTCCGTGGTGGTAAGGCTGAAGTGGTGGAGGGGGTGAAGGGGGTCGAAATGAATGCTAGGTAAGTAATACACAAAACAACAAAGACGTTCAGAACACAAAAATACAAGACAAATTTTGACAATTGTTGGCAGGGTGCATGCCTACAAATGATTATACTTTGATCAACACTAAATAGGCGGGAATTATGAGGTTTTTCTTTATCCCCAAGTAAATATAATCTCTTACAGGGTTCCCAGCTTCTTAAAATAAATTTGAAATTCCATGATAATTTTTTCATACAAAAATGCAAGAACAGGTTACATTTCAAATCCTAAGACCACACATGTGAAACTAAATTTTACAGAGTTACGACCTGACACACCGTGAAAATGAAAAGTTTCTATCAAAATTCCCTGACTGGAAAAAAATAACATAATTTTCCTTGATTTCCCTCATAGGCTGGGATCCCTGCTCTTACACGCATGTCAGAGATACTAATGTGTGAATCACATATAAACATGCCCTGCGTCTCCTGTAATTATGTTCAGCTACATACACGCTTATCAGTATAAATTCATAATGTGAAGAGGCCTGCCTGTTTGGTGTTGATCAAAGTATAGTACAGTGTTTTCAAAAACAAGCAAAGATACAAACAATCAACATGTTTTAGATGCGAATAAGTTTCATCAGAATGTTATGCTTTGTTGCTTTCAACCACTGATTCGAGCTTTTCCTGTTATATAACAGCAGTCATAGTGTCTCCCATGAACAAATAGGTCAAAATGTAGCACTTTTAATATACAATTAGGCTGTAATACGTAAGTTCTAATGAAAGTTCAAAATTGTCGACATGAGATTAGGCTGTAATACGTAAATTCTAATGAAAATTCAAAATTGCGGACATGCGACTTAGGCTGTAATATGTAAATTCTAATGAAAATTCAAAATCGCAGAAATGTGTCACATATACGTGAGAATGACATTCATTTGGGTTTAAGGAAATCTGCACTGTAGGAGACTAACTGTTTATTCAGAGTCTTGTCGATCGACGCGCAGTTTTACATGCGCTATGCACAAAGAATAGCGCATGTCAAGACTGCGCCGATAGGCGTCGTACAATGCATATCGACAGACTCTGAATAAACCATAAGACTTCTGTTCTGGGTGGTTGACTAATGATTATTCTGGTTGAACTGGCCAGAACCAGCAAGCAAATGGTGGTTGAGTTTTGAAGCAGCCCCTATATGTCTTAAGCAAAATATTTGTGCCAGGTTTTATCAAAGTTCTGGCTCTCTTATCATCAACACAACTGGTAAGCATCTAAACAATACAGATTTCCTGTGACCTAAAAGCATGTTGAACACACAAAATAACAAGGCAAAATATGACGCTAAATCTTACCAAGGAATCAGTCCTTAATTTTACACTGGAAACATTCATGTTTAACTATCAAAGTATAAGAACAGAGACAAATAAAGAAGAACTGACTTTGAACATATTGATTACCAGATGAAATTAGCAGTTATATTCTTGATTCTCTTTTCTTTTTAATCTATTTTATTATTATTATTTTTTTTTGTTATTTTTTTTTTTGAAGTGCATAAGTTTAATGTGGCACAACTACATTGTATAATTTGGATCTGTGTAGCAGAAATCGTAGGAATTGTAGCAATTAGACTGATATGTGTTCAATTTTCATGCACAATTATCATGTCATTCCCTAGAATAATGCCCCAAAACATTTTGTAAAACAATTTAAACCATCATGAGTAAAACGATTTGTCATGTGTGAAGGACAAACTCTGATCAGTCTCTGTAACACACCAACTTAACTTTGTCAAGGTGGGGTCATATGCAACATAGTCAAAAATCTCAGATTCATGTAACTCTAACTCTCACTTGTTACTGACAATGTCAGCTTGTCATGCACATAAATTTTACTTGCATCAAGCAAGCATTTATCTATCAAACACAAAATACCAGGAGTATAAAGTGACTTACCGGTTGAGAGTAACCAGGCAGAGGCATAGGGTGTAGAGGTCTACTGGTGTGGGCTTGATGTGCGTATTCCCTAATGTAGTCAGAGTACGACTGAAAAATCAAATTGGTATTAAAGACGTTAAAGTATATTAATAACAGCATTACTTAGAACTACTGAAGAGCAGAAGTTACCATGTGTAGCTAAAATAGCACATATTTGATACAAGACATAGTATGGGTACAAGTCTTTTATAATTTTTGAATTTTTTTAGGGATTGGCCGAGTGAATTGGGATTGGCAAAATCACAGGATGTTTCCCTGTGCTATGATAAATTCATAATATAATTGGAATCGGGCCAATTATAGACAAATAGGAATTGGCAATTACCAATTACGTGTAGACCGGCCCATCCTTAATTTTTTATATACAATTAACCCATTGCTTACTTGAAAACTATTCCTGTCCTTATGGTCCTGTATGGTCGTGTATGCTAATGTTAAAGGGGCAATTCAGGATCTACTTTACATCCACAAGGTCATTTCTATCAAAATTGAGTTTTTTAGCTAGAAAGAATCTTTGAATGTTGTATGTTACAACCCAAAAAACCAGTCTTCAAATATGCTTGCATTTTTGAGAAAAGTGAGAAAATAATGCCATTTTCTAATTACTATCGGGGCCCCGACAGTAATTACAACACAGTAGCCTATGAGAATTTTTAAAATGCGGACAAGCTTGTAAATTGAAAACGAATGGTCGAAATCAAGTGAAATTTTCAGCATGCATTTATGTACTCTTCTTTTTATTCAAAGGTGTGTTTTCCAATCACTTAACTCACAAAGTCAAATTGGAGATTTTGATACCAAATATAAGTGCATATTTTTCTCATAACCCGTGTAAATTTCCATGCCAATATTATGTTTCGTTGAAGAGATATGGTCAATTTAGTGCTGAATTAATGCAATATTTTGTTTTTAAAACAAGAATAATTAATATCCTATAGATTTCTATGGGTCACTCTGTAGCATTAATTTTGCTCAATGTGTACAAATGAAACTTTACAATTATTGCTTTATGGTCATTCTTTTTAATGTGGGGACCCATAAATGGTGGATTTGTAACATGGAGAGTGATTTATGTATCAATTTTTGTCATATCATTTCAACAATCAAATGAAATGTCATAATTTTGGTATGATTTTAAAGACAATTTATTTGACTTTCAAGAAATCAAGAATAGAACCCAAATGAAGTGATTAATTAAGCTTAATGACCCGTTAAAGCTACTTAGCCAGGGTGGAGTTGGGTGAGGTTGAGGTGGGTGAGGTTGAGGCATCATGAAAATTGTGCATGAATTGTTCTGTCATATCTCCTTAAAAATCCATTGAAGTGTCACAAATCTTATATGATTTTAAAGGCTAGTTATTGTTTATCAAAAACAAGTTGGAATTAACACGAATAAAATTGATTATTAACGCTATTAACAAGTATAAGTCAATAAGCTAATTTAACCAGACATGAAAACAGGCATAAACGTGGTTGGCAAATGTTGTCACAACTTTTCAATAATCGTATGAAATGTCATAAATTTGGTATGATTTTGAAGATAATGTATTAGCCTATAAAATCAATTGAAAATATTAGCCAAATAAAGGTATTAATTAACTCTAATCAACGATCACCAGGAAGGAGTAAGGTATGGATGAAGTGAATGAGATGAAACGCAAATGGGCCTCACCTCAAAAAGGATGACCTTATGCAGAAAATATCACTGGTTCTAGGCTGCAGCACATTCAGCCTCAAACCAGTGATATTTGACGTGTCACTTACCCCATTCACCAGTATGTCCCTTGGCCCATCGTGATATGGTGGCGGTCTACTGAAAATAAAAACAATCAAACCTTCACGTCAGGCATGGGATAACAACTTGGACAGGATTTTAAATAGATGCTCAACCTTCAGTTCATTTTTCTGTAAGCACCTTATCGGTATAAACTTCACTAAACACGGTGAGATTGTAGATGACAATGAAATCCTTGAATTACATCACTCTGGCACTAAACTCTGATTATTACTTCTGTAGTAAGGACTCACATTTGTTTGTTCTAAGTGCTATAATATACTGTACTCAAGTTTGCACATTATGATCTGATATATTGCAAGCTGAATCTTATAAAAATTCTAAATGAACAGCTAATTGACTCGTTGATTTTAGTATAAGAAATCAAGGGCTGACGAGAGAAATAAAAGGCTGTATTTGCAAGGCAACATTGCAAGGCAACAATACCTAGATTTCATAGAATAAATTTTTAATGTTCCAAGACCCGATAGTGCTCCCAAGATGAATGATCAATTACAATTGTGTATAAGAACATTAATCTGGAAAGACCTATTAGGGCTTAAAATCTTTTGTTCTTAGGATTGTTGAAATGCAGATACGGCCTTGTGGCTCTCAACTATCGAAATGATACTTGTGTTTTCAATTACAGTAATTTTCACAATCAATACATAGAATGAAGCTTGCAATTGGTCAGCAACACAAATTACTACTCCTGTGGTAAGAATAAAATTTGGTTGTCAGTGGTATAACATAACCAGTTAGCACATATTATGATCTAGGACAGGGATTCTAAACTAGCGGCACACGCGCCAAATTTGGCAAGTACTGATTGGCGCTTTGACATTCTCTAAAAAACAAAGAAATACATTCTTATTTATGTAGCGCATTGTAAGAACAAGTTGAGAACCACTTACATAGGCAATCTTTTAATTCCAAATTAACTCTATCTAGTGGCAACCCGTAAACATGGAATTCCTGATAACACATAGTATTTTGTCAATTCGCATGAATATCTTTTACATAATAAATTTGTTGGATAACACATAGTTTGGTTAACAGGTAGCAAAATGTGTATTCCCATTAACAAGCTCCCGACGTACTTATTGAGCAGTTGATTTTTAATAAGAAATGATACCCACATTGTCAATTACATAAGTTTCACAATCAATACAAAGAATGAAGTCTGTGATTGGTTGAAAACATAACAGAGAATTAATACTGACCAATAAACAGGTGAGTAACTTACCCTCTTGGTTTCCGCATCCTGTCCATGTAGTATGCTGAAAATCAATAACACAAACTGAGGTTAACTACTGTTTTTTGCACGAATTTTTAAGAACCCTGTAAAATCAGTTTATTATTCACATTTTTAGGAAGTGGGTGAGCATTTTTCCCACTTTTGTTGATGAATAAGACCTGAGATAAGGGGTAACTTATATAATAATCAATAAATTATTGAATGAATTCATCAGCCAATTGACAAAAATAAACCTTACTGATATAAAAGGACGATCATTAACAAAATTTCCAGAAAATTATCTCGCATTTGCAGTGCAATAAAACTGAACAATGATTATACAGTAGAAACTCATTAACAAGTGACCTGATAACACAGACTTCCTGATAACAAGTAGTACTTTCCTAGTCCTAAGCTAAGATTTAACATGAAATTTTGTTTGGATAACACAAAGTTCTGATAACAAGTACTAAAATGCCAATTCCCATAAACTACGTGTTAATGAGTTGCCACTGTATTCAGACCCATACATGGTTAGAGGCACTAATTCTGAACAACTTTTGGCTGGGGGTACCACATGCTCACTGACAGACAGAATAAAATTTCCATTTGAATCGTTTGATTAAGCTTACAATTGCCAGTCAACTCGGAGCGCATCACACTTAAAGTGACTCGTTAGTGCTAACCCTAATTACAAGTTCAAATTTGTATGCAACCAGAAAACGAGAATGCAAACTTTACATTCTGGTTGTGTTAAAAGAGTCACTTTAAATTTCTCTAAAGGCAATTGTCGGAAAGTGTAAAATCAGCTTCGAAAAGTCATGTTTTGAAAAGATCTATAGATAAAGATGAAAAGACTTGATCTTACAGTCTCGTCCAGGATGATCAGGCCTTCCGCGTGGGCGTCTGGGCTCTATGAAATCTGGGCGTCGTCTCCGTGGTGCAGCACTAGTTAGGAGAAAAATCAAAAACCCTTGATCAGTACCAAAGAGAGATATCGGATAGTTTCATACACAATTCTATTTCAACTTGAAATTTGTCAAAGTTATTCATTATAAGGTTGTGATCGCTTTCCTTTGTGCAAACATTGTAGACATAGACAATAAAAGCTGGGTAGGGTCATGTTTTTAAGACCTGTCCTACAAAAAATGTCTTGTATTATATGATAAAGTATCGGTAATATTGTTGAAACTATTACAAAACAATTTCACATTTTGAAAATGACAAATTTCAAGTTGAATATGTATAATCAACGCAAATATAGTTTCAGAAAATATGTTTAAAGATTAAAATATTTATCTTTGCCAAAAACTTACTAAAAATAGGGTAATTTAAAAAGTCCTGGGAATTGTAACAAGAATATAAGATGGCCTCAGTCCTGAATCTTTAAATGAAGGCCTCTTGTTTTCAAGATAATTTGCCTTCGTGCTGTATGAAATTAGCATTCAATTTGATCTACTACATCGAATCACTTTCAAAAACAAAAACAAAATATTTTTAATAAATTCTGATGCTGCAATGTATAGACATTAATTTAGACTGTGAAACTATACTGGTGAAGATCAAGAAAAGATGTTTGAAGATTTCGGAGAAAAAAGATATTCGGACCTGCCTGTAATCCAAATAATAATTACAAAAAATACAAATCGTAATTTGACAAGATTTGAAAACAAGGACTAAACTTAAAATGTAAGGGCAGGATTAATAAGGAAATCCATTTTATAGACCCTTTTTTGTAATTGATAAGATGTCCTACAATGCTATACCAGTGACAGATACATCCTTATCACACGAAAGAGTAAAAATCTTTGTTTTCATCATTGGAAGAAAGCAATTGCAGACTTTCATACCAGCCACATCATCTTATGTACTGGTTTGAAACTCTATTAGCACTGATCTCAAATGTTGGAAACATATAGGCCCAACTTTTATGCTGTATCAACTAAGTTTGATTGACTCTTGCTCCAAGTCTTGACTCTTGCTCCAAGTCTTGAATCCTTTTTTCTCACGAAATCTTCTAATGTCAATTTTGAAAGTATGCTCCAAATTCTTTGGATATGCACAGGGCGTATGTCAAAATACAAAATGGTCAACACCAATCTACCCTAAGTAAAATGTGCCACAATTGTTATAATTTACATCATAAACAGTTCTATGCATATTTTTCTTTCAAATTCGTGTTGGGAAAATTTTGCTTCCTTCGCTGAGGTTCCACATCAAATTAATGTGTATTTAACAAAAGACCAATAATGTCATAAAATGACTACAAAATAGTTATGAAACTTTGAGAAAATGGATCCCACCCCATGTTATTATTTAAGTGTGAACAAAAGTGCAATTAGTATACCTATATGCATAGCTGCAATAAACCCTACCAATTAAAATTTGTAGCTAAACGTACCTCCAAGA
>JXSR01S022973.1:10354-21198 GCA_000969725.1 Ophiothrix spiculata
GGAGTATTTTGGCACGCTATCAATAGCCAAATTTCGCTGTGCTGCATGGTGATGGTCCATTTCAAATAAGGGTGATAATGTTTGTCAATATCACCTATTGAGTCATACACCCAGGTATATTGTACATGAACTGAATTGAGTCATTAGTCCAGTATACCGAACATTTCATAAAATATTCTACGGGTTTAAAACATTAAAGTTAGGCCTACTCCAGCTCTCTTGTCATATTTTCAACTTTGACAGATGCATGGTATAATTAAAATGAAAACTTGTTTAGGGCTTAATTTTGTCAAATACTTGATAAGGGTACTTCTTTTAAAAAATGGTCCCAAAAACCTGTTTAGGGCATGATTTTGAGAATGGACCAAAACCTGTTTAGGGTGGGTCTGAAAAAAATTTGAACGCGGTTGTGTACAGCTCCGAATCTGAGTGGCCCCCCTGGGGCACTGACTTACTCGTCCCTTATTTTCCATACAGCTGACGCCGAATTCGGCAACCCTTGCTTTGTGTACATTTTCAAGGTGAAAACGGTCCGCCTCTACGTGAAGTATGCATTCAAGAATTACGTAAACAATCATGACAATATTAAGTGCAATATGATTTTAAACTTGTCCATTATTTGTGTTGTAATTTTGTATCTAAGACTAAAATCCTCATTGAATTTTTGTGGTTTTCTTGGGCCTTGGCATGCTTGCCTTCAGGCAAGTTCAGCCCTCGTACTATAGTTGTTGGATTTAATTCGTGAACGCGTCATCAGAGTCTTGAGCGTACACGCAAACAAAACGACATTGAAAATGTACGCTCGCGTCATTGACCACTGCGTATTTACCTACAGATACGGGTGTTTATTTATAAAAGGGTACCAACATGTGACATTGGCAATTTTGACCCTAAAACCAATATTTGTATTTTAACTTTGAAAAATAATTTCCCATGTTGTTTAATTTAATATAATTTGATTATGTGGGATGTTTCAAGCACTTATTTGCCATAAAAATGATGAAACTCATACAATTTTCTGCCAAAAGGGTCAAAAATCAAGGTTCACAATGTAACAGGGGACACCAAAATGCATAATCTTGTTTATATCACATGTCATTATATTTTAACATGAATTTTCATTCTAATCTTATTATGTGACCAAAATGCAACTTAAATTCACAAACATTCCACCAATTGGCTCAAGTATGCTTATTTTATATGAATATATCTTAAATGTAAATGTCACAATGTAACAGGGGACACCAAACATGTTTTGCCCGATATTTCTAAAATATTGAAGTAGATTGAATAAATTTTATCAAAAACTTGCCAAAAGCCATAAAAGTAAAGGTAAATATGAAGAGTTTAATAGAAATTTCTTACGACAACTTGGAAAAAAAATGATATCAATGTTTGATCACCTGGGATTTTAGGGGACACCAAATTCAAAGAATTTTTCAAAAAATAAAAATCAAGATATTTCAAATCTCTCAAATGTCTAGGCTTCATAACTTTCAAATATGTTTAAAACTACCAGAATGCACAAAAATAACAATGAAAATAAATGATACACTGGTTGGTCAGAAAATTACAGCCATATTTATCTATCACAATGAAAGCAATTTTAGGGGGACACCAAATGTTACATTGTGAAGGCAGATTTCAGAATAATGGCATATCAACAATTCAGGAATGTTGCTCCAAATTTCACATTAATATAAGAGATTGATGTGTTTTACTTTACTTGCTATAAAATCATCAGGAATACCCTTATCAGCTTAGTTACTGAGATAAGATCATTTATATTTCACATGTTTTAAATGTCACACTTTTTTGTTGAATTTGGTGTCCCTGTTACATTGTGAAAACGTACATATTTTGTGTATAAAGATAAAACGGCACTTGCTTCATTATGTTTTTGGCTTTCAAAATAAGGGGTGTGTATAACCCTTTAATTCACACACCATCAAATTAGTCTGAACATAATTACCAATGAGTAATTCCAGCTTTAAAAAACATCACTATGTAACAGGGACACCAAAATCCATTGGACCCCAGTTATAAAGAAACACCCATATACGCGTTCACGAATTAAATCCAACAACAATAGTGCCTACGTCACCTTCTCACCATGCATGTACATTGGAAGGCCTGTGATGTGTTTCCAAAACTGAGCCTCGAGGCTCAGCCTCAGGTAACATGGGTAATGTTGTAGTTTAGGATCCTGTTCATGTCACGTGTTCATAATTTAAAGCATGATATCAGTGCTCGATTTTAGCAAAAAAGGTTACATGCACATGACAAAACAAGCAACTGACAATAAATTATACAAAATCACATTGCTGGGGATTCAAAAATCTCTACGAAAGAATTGCACTCTCCCCAGTTTCCGATTATTGTATTGATTAAAGTAAATTACAGTCTTGATCTTTCATGGTAAGTTAAACTTTAAAGACAAAAATTCACAAAATGGATTGAGTTATGGTGGGAAAAAAAAAAATTTTCAACAATGTGTTGTGTAAATTATACTGCATCAAATATAGCGACTCACTGCAAAGTCACTTGCACCTGTGCAAGTAGGTAGAAAATTTTACTTGCACCAAGAAAAAAGTACTTGCATATGTGCAAGTGTAAAATCGAGCACTGTCATCATATCAAGTTAAATGAAACAAAGATTGAAAGAAGCTAAAAAAGTTAAAAAAATAAAATATTATCTAGACAACAAGGTTAATGTTTCGAACATGCGTAAGGAGGGCAGGGCTTAAATTTGAATGATGAGGGAAATTATGGGGTCTTACAACAAGGTTAAAAAAATGGTAAAAAGTATTAAAATTGCTGATTTTTGTCAAAGTTTTTGTCTCCAAACACTGCTTAAAATGCTTGCAAATTTCAGAAAGCTCACCTGTATCGATATGTTTCCGTTGTTGATTCAAAATGAAATGATGTTTAAATGTCAGAAGGATTGCCAATTTTTCATAAAACTTAAAAGAGAGAAATTTTGAAGCAAAATAAAGCTGTGATCGGCCATTTGTGATGATGCACAATGCCGAACATTTCGCCTTTTCCAATTGTTTCGATGAAACGCTCGCTGGTTGGTTATTTATTGCGCCGGGATCTTAACGCATGACATGCAATTTATCTGGTCAGTTGAACATTGCACGTTAAATTATGCGGTGATCAAATACACACGAATGGAGACAATCGCGGAAGTCGGGATTTTTGAAAATGAAGGTAAAATCACTTTCACTATAGAGCTTGATGGATAAACTTGATGGGATTTATTGAAAACCTTGATGATTAAGAATTATTTAATTTTTGATTTTAAAACAAGAGAATTTTATAAATTTCATAATCATATGTCAGTGCTCGATTTTGACATGTGAAGTTACTTGCACAGATGAAAATTTTCTTCAAAAATAACAAAAAACTCGTAATTTTACTTGCACAGAGCAAATTTTACTCGCATTTGTGCAAGTAAAACCCCTTAAAATCGAGCACTGTCATATGTATACCAGTTTTTCTGAAAATTCAAATATTAATATAAAGTTGTTATTTCACACACAGCCTTTGGAAAACAAGAACCCCCTCCTGTTCGAAGATGATGGCGAGAATAAACCAACCAAAAAAGCCGGGGGAAAGAAGCGTCTTTCGGTGGAACGTATCTACCAGAAGAAGTCTCAGTTGGAACACATTCTACTCCGTCCAGACAGTTACATAGGATCCGTGGAACCCTTGACTCAGGTATAGAGCTCAGAACTTTTGCAACTTCAGGACAGGTTTGGTACTTTTTCTAGTTATGTCAATCTGCAATTCATACACTTAGAGAATAAAAGATAAGATTTTTTGTTTTGCCTGTCATCTATCGTCTCATAATGGATGGGCGTACATTATTTTGAGTAATGGGTGCCCCCGCAGGGGGTGCCCATTACGAAAAAATAATGTACGCCCATCCATTATGAGACGATAGATGACAGGAAAAACAATAAATCGCCATCTTTTATTCTCATTCTTAGTCACAAATTTGAGTGATTTATAAACCAAAAACGATCTAAATTATTGCCCAAAACTATAAACATTATCATTGGAAAAACGTACACCCCTATTCAAACATGAAATATTCCAAACCCAGTAAAGCTGTGTGCGTATACCTGCATCGTGCCGTGATTTTGAACGCGCGGCTCCACTGCGTTTCACGCTGAACGCACTGTCATCTATCGTCTCATAATGGATGGCCAAAATTCCTTATTAGGAAGTAAAAACGCACTCAGTGACTAAGAATTTGCATTAATATGCATTAAAGTCATTGATCTAATTTGGATATCCCAAGTTTTTAGCATGAATTGATCTGGTCCAGATGCACGCTGCGTATCGCGTAGTATGATTTGTGTAATTCTCACACGCATATGGTACGCTAATTTATTTGCACGTGTATGTACCGGTATGCTACGCTAATTTATTTGCACGTGTATGTACCGGTATGCCAATTTTTTTTGTAACTTAGGACTGGTAAAACCAATTGGTTGCAGTTTCTATGATTTGTTCTAAAGTTTTTTATATTTCTTTACAATTATGTTCAAATCATTGTCCTGTATGAATAAGTTTGATTTAATTGGTGCTCCTGGAATTGTACAAAATATTGTTCCAAAGTCATAGTTGACCAAATGACACTTGGCTTCGGCGAAGTTCGCCTCTGAAGTTGAGGGGGACAACTTCCAACTTCTGCATGTGGTGCATTGTTGTACAATTTCACTTGTCAAGTAACATGCAGTTATGTTATTTTAAATCTTCAATTGAAGTCTGAATTATTTTGCTCTTGACATTGGACTATAGTGAGCTGTTTTTAAAATTCTGACTGGCAAGCCTATTTTCATATTCAAGGACTTTAACGAACCTTCCAACCAGCTAGCTTTATTTTGTTTTTTTTTTGAGTTAGCAAGCCTTTTTCAAGGTAATATTTTCCCCATTGAATAACATGTTCGGACTAGCGAGTTGGCGGACTATATTGAGCCTTCACTAGTCTGGACAGGTTATTCAATGGTGGAAAATGTGTTCGGACTGGAGAGCGTACCCCTCGAAACCATAGATTTAAAGGGGAGATACAAGGCATGCCGCCATTTTTATCCCGGCATGGAGACAAAATTGGGGGTATTCGGGTTTTTGCCGATAGCCTGCCGATGATGCATCGCACCTTGTCATAATGCGCGAATATTGAAACACGCACACACGCTCTGCGTGCAGGTTGGCGTGTCATTCGCGTAAAGTATTATTTGCGCAGGTTGTCTCTACGCGTAACCAAGTATCAGCACTCGGGGTTGATTTTGCCGGGAACCGAGTGGACCCGAATACCCCCAATTTGAGCTCCATGGCTGGCAACGCCATTACACGGGCTGGTATACAAAGCCTGGTATCTCCGCTTTAAATCTATGCTCGAAACAGATCTGTTTTGGCATCAAAAGATACAGTGCATACAGATCTTTAACAGATCTGTTTTGGCATCAAAAGGTAAAGTGAAAATTTGGCATCAAAAGGTAAAGAGAAAATTAACATTTTTCGATGATTTGATTCTATTTCAGAACATGTGGGTCGTGGAAGAAGAAGGTAACATGGTCAACAGGGAGATCACCTTTGTTCCTGGACTCTACAAGATTTTTGATGAAATTCTGGGTAAGTTTTATTTGAAAGAAACAATAATAGCAGACAGATCAATGATAGACCAAAGTCTTTGGACAAGGGTTTACCTTACAAGTTGTCATAACAATGGTTTCTGGAATTACAGCTTTGTGCGATTCCTGCATTTGTTTATGACAAGCCTACAGACATTTCTAGAATGATACATGTACATCGTGCCACACCATATTCATGCCCTTTACTTGTTCTCTATTTTTCTGCAAACAACAGTCCTGACAATACTTTGAGGGTTTGATGATGGTATGCAATGGATTGTTTAAATTAAAATATAGCCATTTATGTAGTGGTCAAAGTGACCCTGAGCAGATATTTTGAAGTTATAACATGAGTCTGGTCCTTAATGATAGAAAAAAAAGATTGGATTTATCCCTCTTCAAAATATAGTTGCTTTAAATGCCTTTAGGCTGACCTTCCATTTCTAAATTATTGATTGAGAAATCCTTGCATTTGGACTTGACCTGGATATAGATTTTTAAAATGATAGGCCTAAAATAAATGAATCTTTAAAAAATAATGTTTTTTATAATTGATCCTATTCTTTTTCTTTGACAGTGAATGCTTCTGACAACAAGCAAAGAGATCCTCAGGGAATGAACATGATTAAGGTCAACATTGATGCGTAAGTACAAGCTCTGTGTACAGGTATTGAAAGTTGCAGCAAGTTAGTAGAACTTAGAAGTTTTGATAATTCATTGAAATTACTGGATGTACTGGCCCAACCCCACAGGAATCGAGGCATGAGAAGTGCAACCATAACTGTAGACTAAAGTCACAACCGGGAGATGTTTATGGTCACCGAATCGCTGACGAGGCAGCACCCGTAGGTGACTCGGTATGAGTGAATATTGGATTTGGATGCGAGATGTCCTGGGTTCGAATCCCTGAGTCGAATGTGTGAAAATATGGATTTTTTATACAGTAAGATTCGAGGAGATCTAATTTTTAGCTTGTAGTGAGTTAGGGTTATTAAGCATTCAGAGGTCAGGGTTATAAAAGCATTCAGAGTGCAGAGTCATTTGATGTAGCCTGCCACATGATCATTTTGTTCGAGGAATTTTGGCAAAGACTGTTTTGATTTGCAGATCATAAATCTTATCATGTACCGTACTTGTATTCTTTTGTTTGCTTTATGTTTACTTGCTTGGTCTAACTAGTGTTATGCATTGCTAGATGCAAGTCTCAACTCTTCCTTCACCCTTCACTGGGCACCATACTAAGAGAACTGACCTATCTAGAGGAGTGAGCATGATCTTGGCTTTCATTTGCTCCTGAAGGATTGTTAACAATAAAAGGTTTTTTGATGTGGTACCAGCATTTTTAATGCTGGGAAGGTAACAGGCTCACTTCTCACTGCAAAAGTTACAGTACCGGTAGTGGAATATGGCACAATGGCTTCAAAAGAGAGATGGGCATCTTGAGTGATGCAAAAGATACTTTGTATTGTTCGTCAATTTGTATGGTGAGTTAGGTCATCCCATTTACCTTGGTTTTGCCAGTTTACCTTTTTTTGTCATCTCCTCATTTTACACAGTGAGAACAATTGCATCAGCGTATGGAACAACGGCAAAGGTATCCCAGTCGTTGAGCACAAGACCGAGAAGGTGTTTGTGCCGGCACTCATCTTTGGCCAGCTGTTGACATCAAGTAACTATGACGATTCAGAAAAGAAAGTCACAGGTAACCCACCAAATCTTGTAAATTTGTTGTAAGGGACGCACCATTATACTTTGATCAACACCAAATAGGCGGTCCTCTTCACATCGTGAATTGATACAGATTTAGCGAGTGCGTACCTGAACACAGCCCAAAGTATAGACTTCCAGGGGATTGGCTTGAAGTCTTTTGAAAAAAAATACTTGACTCTCTATGTGAGAGGGAAAAACATGATTTGCTCCACTGTTTGAGAAAAAATAACTTGACCCAAATGCACAGGAGGGACAAAAATAACTTGACCGACCCATATCATTTTAGGGAGTTCGGGGATGAAGCTCCCAGAAATTTTTTAGATTTTTGTTTTAATTTTTTTTTTCAAGGAAATAAAGAAAAAAAAAACCCTTGCTTTGAAAATATTTGCCTCTACCTAAAGTCCCAGTCCCTTCCCCTGGAAGGGTAATGGTGCATCCCTAATGTTATCATGTGAGTGCAGAACTTTAGTATTCACAATGGCTGTTATGTATATTTTATGCTTTTAATATATTGTCTTAGGAATGTGGAAAATCTCAAATTTTCTCTCTCATACAGAGTACAAATTGACAACACCCATTTGTGAGTAAAAAACCCACTCAAGATTGAGTTTAACCAAATTGTTGTCCAAGGCCTAATGCATTGGTTTAAACAATATTGGTTCAATCCATCGAAATTGTCAGTGAGACATGTATTCTCAAGCTAGTTTTTGTGACTCTTGCATTGATTAGCAGCACATTTAGGCCTGCTTTTGTCAGGGATGTGAGAGTTCCTCTTTTCAGCTGATTTCCTCGTTTTTGAAAATGTTCATGTGGTAATATTTTAGCTTTTTCATCCCATTTTTGATCTTTTACCCCAACTTTATGATGCTTTTCATCGTTTTCGTTAACTGGCCTTTCACACCCCTGTTTTGTGCATGCTTTGATATCATTGTCTTTATAGAGGATGTTTAGATCGGTTGTTTATTTTTCCAGTTTTGCCTTTTGATACAGGGGTGTGAGAGTTCAGATTTTAATCTGAATTCAGATTTTTTCAAGCCTTCAAAGAGTCATGATTTCAGCTGTTTTTGTTATTTTCAGCCTGTTTTTGGCATTTTGTCACTATTTTCATATTTTTTTATCAGCCGACTCTCACAGCCCTGTTGATAATGTACATTGTATGGGCTTAAATAGTACCTCAGAGTGACTTGAGATTTTGTAAATATTTTCCAACAGGTGGTCGTAATGGATACGGTGCCAAGTTGTGCAATATCTTCAGTACCAAGTTCACTGTTGTCACCGCATGCAAGGAGTACAAAAAGAAGTTCAAACAGGTGAGTCCCCCCCCCCCCCATTCTAGTGCACAAGTAAATCCGACTTTGGCAGGGCTTCATTTTTGAAAAGAGCTGTAAATTACTCTCCTGAAAGGTTCAAGGAGAGTTGTAAGGAGAGTGATTTGAGGTCACACCATTAGATATTAGCTGGTTTTATCAGTATAAGCATAGACGAGCAATCACTCTAGCTCGCCTTAAAAATGAAGGCCTGCTTTGGGCAGCAAAAATGCCAAAGCTGATATGCAAGACTAAAGTATTTTGGAGAATTCAGTTTTTCCGTTCACGGGTTTTTTGGAGAACTGCACTTGTTGCTGCTACCCTGTTTGCGTGAAAGTCAACTTGTTTACGCCCGTATTTACAGCGCGTGATTGGTCTAGAATTCCTGTGCTTGTAAAATGTTGGCGATCGTGCGTGTTATGGCCGAGTTAAACGACGCAGTACGCAGGCAAACTTAATAATTAAAAATACTGTACAAATGTATATATACATGTATTCCATGATTGCTTGTAGAAGTTCCTATAATACATTCCCAATTGATGAATGGATCACTTTCAAGGTGCTGGTTAGTACTTAACGAATTATAATCTTAATTTGCCTTGATCAAACCGTTCTCATCAAACTTTAAAATTCCTCCAGGCTGACTCACCGTGATATGTACAATCACAGACCTTCACATTTGATGACCTCAACTGAGCATGAGCTCCTACAGCTGTCTTTAACAACATTCCAGGAGAGTGTTTCACTGAGCTCCTCGTCACCATTTCAAAAGCACTGTCTCACACAGATATATTTGAAATTGAGCTCCTTAAGACACTCCTCACCAAAGTCACAAGAGTGATCGACAGAGCTCGTACTATTTTTAGAAATAAAGGCCTGCAATCAAAGCCCAAGTGTCTGCAGAATGCAGCACTTTCTTGTGAGAAGCTCATATTTTTGATATACTGGCTCACGTGTATATGTACCGTATACCTGATGAGCTGGTTTACTGGCTTTAAGGCCATGTGTCAGAAACTTGGATGTGTCTGTCACCAGTAGTTACAATTTTCAATGGTCTTGTTTATGTCGGAAGACATCAATGAAGCTTTGAACCCATAGTTGATGGGTCATTTTGCTCTTATTTACTGGACAGAGGTGAAAAATTCCACATATTTTTGCAAATTTGATCACAATTTTCGTCGGTAGACTACAACGTAAATGTTGAATATGTTGGTCGACATAAATGGTATGTTTTTGTGAATGCTGGTTACTGAAATATTTTACACTACTCTAAAATGAAAAAGTAAAGCAAGGGAAATCTAAATTTAAGTAAGTTTAGGGGTTATATTGTTTTTTTTTTTAACTTTCCGATTGGCCTGGGTCAGCGGTACAGATACACATGGATTGGCCAGGGTTCAAAGGGTTAACAGCAGATATGTTTGGGTCACTTTTTTGAACCCACCTGCACAAATCAAAAATTGGATATTTTCATACGTAAAAAAAAAAAAATCTCGTAACCCCTGTTATTTTTTTACGGCAGACTATTAATTTTCATATTTTCATTTTATCCTATTTAGACTTGGACCAATAATATGACCAAAACCAGCGCTCCACGCATCTCCGACTTCAACGGTTCGGACTACACCGAGATCACCTTCTACCCCGATCTGGATAAGTTCAAGATGACCTGTTTGGATAAGGACACAGTGGCTTTACTGACCAGGAGGGCTTATGACATCGCTGGCGCAGCATGGGGTGTCAAAGTCATGTTCAATGGAAAGAATCTGCCCGTAAGTGTTTTTTTTTTTTTTTTATCAGTACATGTATATAGGTCTACAGGTGTTTGCTTTAATATGGTAAGCATTAGAAATTTAGAATTTCTACAAGAGATCCAGACAGCTCTGGAATTAAGGTTTTATAAATAATGCATCGAAATAAAAAATAAGGTTTCGCGTCCTTTTGAGAAGCGAGTGCAACGTCCCTTGCAAGAACATGAAAATATATCTGGGCCTTTACACGGTATTTGTACATATTTTGGTTAAAAAAATGAAATTATTCTTATGGAGTCTGTGTTTTACTCATGCATTCTAAATTCTAAGAGTGAGAAATATGGCAAAGGAGAGATAGTTCTGAAAGTTTCATCTTCATAGTGCAAGTCGTTTTTATGTTATGGCTGATTTAGTCGTCAAATATTACATATTTG
>JXSR01S022974.1:11456-21500 GCA_000969725.1 Ophiothrix spiculata
GTTTGCATTTCCAATCTTATCTTCATTTTCTCACAGCTCATACACATTATCGTGATCGTACGGCCCGTTCCAGGGGCAATTTTACTTAAAATACTTGCGCCCTTTACTCTACTTTTCATCGTATCCGGGGGTAATTAGACGTTACACGGGCGCAAATTTGCTCTTTTGCGCCAGTTAAAAAAAAGCTTGGCCGTAGCCTAGCCCGTGACGTTCTTTTACATCAGACAGTGTGTCAGGAACACTTCAGATTTTTGATAATAAAAACTTTTTTTTTCAAAAAATAGAAACACTCTCATTTTATGTATTACATATCATGAAGGTAGAATTTGTGTGGTTTTTATATAGATTTACTCTTAAAATCTTTTAAACTTTACTATCTGAAGATGGGGTGGTACTATAATGGTTTGTTACCCGCATCTTTTGATCAAATGGTGTAAATCAGTAGGATTAACAACTCTAGGACTAGGTTGTTGCATGTAACAGCCAGAAGTTCTTCTTTCTTCAATTCTCTTTTTGTGTCACTTCCTAGGCTATGGAATGGAAGCACGAAGCAAGTAGAGCAAAGTTTCTTGCTTAAGGAAACAAGGAGACGTACCGAGAGCCGAGACCGGGACTCGACCCCACGACAGACGCATTCCCCTTCCTTCATTTGATTATGAGTCCAACGCTCTAACCACTCGGCCACGCTCCCCTCACATGTAATACATGTAAATTAAGGAATATATCAAAGTTATATTACAGCTTAGTTTTACTGACAGGATGCATAATAATTTTGTTTGAAATAATGCATACATACCGAGCTAATCCTTTGGAAAAGTGATAAACTACGAAGGAAATTTTTACTCAAGGGGGCTGACATTTTGAAAGTGATGCATTGTGGGAATCGTTACACAACTTTATTTTTTATTAAATATATTGAAATTTTCCTTGTATGCCATGATATTCATCATAATTAAGTGTTAAAAACTATAAACTATACTTTCTTCAAATAACAATATTAATCAGACGTTAATTAAGACGAAATCTGTAGAATCAAAGTTGACCCTTCACCTTACAACTGCAATTTTGATGACGTCATTTAGCAACATCACAAAACAACTTGACTTGAAAAACTCGCACATTTAACTTTGGTAAGAGAAAAACATGGAAATTATTCTTTTCTTCCTCGTAAAACTTATTTAAAATTAAAAAAAAAACAATGATTGTTATGTTTAATTGCCGCAAAATGTAGATGTAATTCATGAAAATAGGGGTGCCGAGCCAGGCAAATTTGAGGTAGGTGGCCAAATTTGCCACCAAAAAAAAAAAGAAAGTCTCTACCAAAATTCCTCGGACAAAATCAGTCACGTGACCACCAATTGCAGGGCACCGATTGCATTTGTAAACAATTGTCCCTGTACTCTGGATGCTTTTTTGACATCGTCATCGTCTGAAGAATTGTGATGCCTTGCACTCAACTCGTGCCTCATATACTATATGAGGCACTCAGGCCCAATTTGGAAGCCTATACCTAAAACCAGTGCTAGCGTTCCCGAATTTGTAACGCACCTTTCGGCTACATGTGACAATATGACTCCAAACAAATTGGCTTGATTGCTATATATAATTTATGTCAAACAAACTTACTATTCATTTTGGTCATTTATTTCCACTAAAGGTGATATCTGCATGTGATTTTTCTTGTGTACAAATGCGTTCCCGGTGATC
Organism: Ophiothrix spiculata; assembly: GCA_000969725.1. Classification (NCBI taxonomy): domain Eukaryota; kingdom Metazoa; phylum Echinodermata; class Ophiuroidea; order Amphilepidida; family Ophiotrichidae; genus Ophiothrix; species Ophiothrix spiculata. Next base: position 13,164 of record JXSR01S022974.1, read on the forward strand.
AAACGATGTAACCAAAACATTGTCACGTTGCATATCGCATTACGGATCTCATTAATATTAATGTAACGTCGTTTGGCGATACCATTATTTCATAGGTGTTTGACTAATCCAGCCACGGGTTGAAACCAGGCGCTACGAGGTCCACCTAATTAAAATCACCCCTTCAAATTAGTGGATTATGCTATAACATTCAAGGCTATATTGGTGATGTAATCATCAGGGTCATTATTATGGGTCAGTTATTTGGCGTACGGTAAGTATGCAACTGAATCTGAATAGCTCCCCGCGCGATCCGGTTGAACAAAGTGAACCGGATCGTGTTTTGCGATCAATGTGATGCCGACTGTAGGGCCTATCATATGTCTTTCTAGACCTGACTCGTGTCCCTCTCAGGTAGGGACATTCACAAAATTTTCAACTTTATTTGTTTTGGGAAATTTTAATTTGTCTTGAAAGGTATTAAAATTACCTTCAAAATGAGGGGTCAACCACTTCATATGAGTAATAAATCATGGCAAAGTTATGGATGAAAAGCATTAATCGAAATTCAACCAAATAATGCCAAAAATTGGGATCCTCTATGGGAAATTTCTACACAGTCTTCCATGTTTTGACCCATTTTCAAATCTGGCGGGGCTCCTAATAAAACTGCTCTTTTATTTCATAGCATGTGTTTGGTATCATTTGAAAGGTAATAATTCAAAGAAAATGCATATTTTTTTATATCCTTCGAACTTGAACAGAATTAAAGTTAGAGCGTAAAAACTCCACTGGCACACTTTTTGAAAATGTTACAGCGCCCTCAACGTGATCATATATGAAAATAACTATCTCAGGAGAAGGGAACGTAGGCACTAATGTTTTTCCTATAGTTTTATCTCAGAGTTGTTTTTCCTTGTTCGCGGGGTTTTACTTTCCTACGCTTGTTGTTAAGCCCTTCTGCGTATTGAAGCACTTATTTATGCACATATTGGCAGAGCATGATTTGTTGATTTCGATCGTTTACGCTCACGCTGTTGGCGCGCGCGTTAAGAGTGGCGTACACGACACGATTTGAAAGGAAAAACAACTTTGAGAGATAGTATAACTTATTTGTTTGCTGTATTATAGTCAAAGTTAAAAAAGTAAAATTTGTGGGCGAATATGAGTCACTTTTTGTAAATGTTATGCTTCCGAATTCAACAGTAAAAACTTGAAATAAAACATTTCAAAACAACACTTGCTAAGCCTAAGGCTTAGGAGATCTTAGCCTCTAATGTTGGATTGTAGGCATTCAATATCAGCTTGATACAATGAAAATAGGCTCAAATTAATCGCATTGCCACATGGATTCAAAATATGTGTAGTTTGCCATACATAAAATGCTAGAAAAGGGGCCAAAGGCTATTCCTTAATATTATACTCTATGGGATGATGAGAATTGGACAATTTTGACGCTTTGAACACTTGTTAAATTTCCCAGTATTTTACGCATGCCAAACTATGCTACATTATCTGAATCTGTGTGGCAGTCCGATTAATTTGAGCCTATTTTCTTTGAAATCGGACCATCTTGGATAAAAAAAGACCCCCTGTATAAAAGGGTCAATGGGAAATTTTAAGAAACTAAGGGTATCTATCCATACAATGTATGCATAGTTTTCCCTGAACTTGTTTTGTCAGGAAGAATATGCACAAATTGAACACATGTACTTTCCTTTACATCCCAAATAATACAAATAATCATGAATGAAAAGTATGCATCTGTAGATTATTGGGAAGCCAACATCAATCTACAAAAAGCAAATCTAGTCGTTTGAAAAAGCGAAAGTCATAGGTGATAGGGGACACCCTGTTGTTACGATCTTATAGTATTGCTTTAACTCTTTCACACCGGAATAATATTTTCACAATCCGTCCTATTTGGACGGAAAACCGCTCTGAGCGGCTCACAGCAACCTCACTTTGTGATAGCATGTGATGGCTGTTGTACTATTCTCTTTGCTAATAAAAATGATGGTGCTATTGTTGTTTCAAATAAATCTCGGACACGAAAATTTTGAGCCTCGCGTAACACAATTGCGTGTGCATTTTACGCGAGTACCAAACGCTTTTCAGACACGCGCGATGTCGCGGCACTGTGGATCAATTGGAAACGGTGTTGCGTACTTCCCGGTATCCCATTCTTGTCATAACTTGTGGATACGCGGTGGCTGCATTCAGAAATCATGCTCATGTCCGAAATTTATTTGAAACAATAATAGATAGCTGTTTGTTTCAATTACTGGCTGGCGAATTTTCAACTAGTTTGGGCTTGTAGTTTGTTTTTCAAAGCTTTTAGAAAAAATTGCGTTCAAGAAGATATTCCAACCAATACATGTAGTGCACACTTTGGCCGGAGTGAAAGAGTTAAGCTTGTTTTCAGTATTTAATTGTCCCTTAATTTTCTGTTTCATGATACTATTTCTTTTTCAGTTGATTGACAAACACAGCTATCATGGGTAAGAAGAATAAAAAGGAGGCAGAAGCGCCACCAAAAGATGTGGTATGTACACTTTTGGATGAGTATTTAATTTACATTTGAAAAATATAAATTTTGGGTTTGGTCATTTGACTCTTTAGTACCTGGAAAGGCACCTTATCCTTAAGAGTAAATCTATATAAGAACCAAATGATCGACGGAAGAAGGGGGTCTGCAATTTTTGTTCATATTAGGCCTGTGGCATCCCTATGACTCACTCTTCATCCAAGTGCACTTAAAAAATCATAGTGTTTCTAGATATAAAAATTAAAATAAAGGGTAGTACAAAAAATGCATAGTTTCATCCTCACTTCCTCACCTTCAAAACCATGTTCTTGAGTATGTGAATTTGCTATTCATTATAACCTAGATATTTCGAGCTAGTATTTTTATAACATGTTATAAACATAGTCACCTTTATTATAACTGTAGATAAAAATAGCAGTGTTTCTATATTTTGAAAAAACATGTTCTATTTTTCCAAAAAAATCATATTTTAGGCCAAAATATGTCATTTTTGATGTTTTTGTTTCTCTTTTGGTCAGTAGTTATACATTTAAGTTTTAATGTGGTTGTAATATTTATTGTTGGGCCCACTATAATCAAAAATAAAATCATTGTATTCTGGCTGGTTTATACTAGAAACACTTACAAACTTGTACCGTCCATTGAATATATATGTATACACTGTATACTTTGGGGTACCCCTCCCCCCGGAAACCTAAAATGAACTTTTAAATTATGTAATTAGCTAGCTTGAGATCTCCTCTATCCATGCATACCAAATAAGCACAATTGTGCAATGTAGTATTTAATTACAATACCCGAAAACATTCCCTATTAAAAAATTGGCAATTAAAAGTATATCACTCTTCCATGCAGATTCTTGCTTGTATTATAATAAATAAGAAAAACAACTGAAATGGTTGTTCTAACATGCTTTAAAATGTCATAACTACCCAAGGCATTGTTCGATTCTGTTCTTTTTGGTATCAATTGAAAGAAGAGATCCTAAACTACAAAATAATTATGATTAGAGAATAAATTTGAAGTTGACGGGGGAGGGGTGCCCCTTTATTTATATGCGTTGTATGTGTATAATGGATAATATAAGGTTTTGAGGTGTTTCTAATATAAAGAAATTATAATTCAATAATTTTATTTTTTATAATGAGGGGCCAAATGGTATATATTACAACCAAAATAAAACTTAAATTCAAAACTGCTGACCAACCGAAAAATGGAGCATCCAAATTCTCTGTTTTTGACTCGAAAAAAACCCACCACATTTTTGATAATAAAAACTTTTTTTTTTCAAAAAATAGAAACACTCTCATTTTATGAAGGTAATTCTATTACCAACTTGTTAGAAAAATATTAGCATGAAATATTGACACTATGATGATTGACAAATCCATATATTCAAAAACATGCATCTGAATGTGAGGAAAACTTGTCAAAACTATGCAATTTTTGTAATACCATATATTAAATATCTAGAAACACCATGATTTTTTAATGCTCCCTGTGCATAATGGTTTGCCTATTAAGGTAATCACTGACTTCATATGAAATGAATTTGCTGACCCCCTTCTTCCAAGATTTTCAGAATTTGTGTGGTTTTTATATAGATTTACTCTTAAAATCTTTTATACTTTACTATCTGAGGATGGGGTGGTACTATAATGGTTTGTTACCCGCATCTTTTGATCAAATGGTGTAAATCAGTAGGATTAACAACTCTAGGTTGTTGCATGTAACAGCCAGAAGTTCTTCTTTTTTCAATTCTCTTTTTGTGTCACTTCCTAGGCTATGGAATGGAATTCCTCCTAATGTTAAGGACTTCCATGATCTTGCTTTTTTTCAAATCTGAGTGTATGTCATTTTTTGCTAATTTGTACTGCTGATTTGATTCATACACCCTTATTGGGTTCATTTGCTGCTGTTTATTGTTTGATTTTGCATGATGTTCTTATTATTCATGTATGTTCTTTTATTTTAATGTACAGGATAAATGAGCACTTGCGTGTTTGGGGTTCTAGTAAACTCATTCATTTCTCCTAAATTACTTGCATTTTTGTTTATGTATTTAAACTTGTTAAAATTTAAATATTTCTGTAAAAATGTTTTGTAATTTTTGTGTATGACAATGTACATTTTTCACATGTTTGTAAATTGCAAGTGATTTGAATAAATATTGTTATTATCATCGTAAGGCAAATATGAATGTGGCACCCTCACTGAGTTTTTCACACAAAAATTCCCTAAATATGGGTCCTGTATGAGTTTCTGGTCACTTATGAGGTTATTAATAGGGTTTAAGTGTTGATATGAAGAAACACGTTACTGTTGTTTAAATTCTGAATTGAAAACCCTGTATGATAAACCGACATTAATTTTGCTTTTCTCTTTTGACCAGTTTGACCCCCTGGCTGTTGAGAGCAAGAAAGCAGCTACGGTGGTATTGATGTTGGAGAGTCCAGAAGATGAAATTCTGGTCAAAGGATGTGAAGCGCTGTATAAATTTGCTGAAAAATGTAAGTTGTGCAAAAATCGAAAATGTAATCTTTGACCCCCTGGCTGTTGAGAGCAAGAAAGCAGCTACGGTATTGATGTTGGAGAGTCCAGAAGATGAAATTCTGGTCAAAGGATGTGAAGCGCTGTATAAATTTGCTGAAAAATGTAAGTTGTGCAAAAATCTATTATAAGCAGTGTTCCTGCTAAAGCCGTACGGTGTGTAATTGCTGCATGAGTTTTTTGAAAATTGGAGCAACAGCTTTTTTGAAAATGTAATCTTTGACCCCCTGGCTGTTGAGAGCAAGAAAGCAGCTACGGTGGTATTGATGTTGGAGAGTCCAGAAGATGAAATTCTGGTCAAAGGATGTGAAGCGCTGTATAAATTTGCTGAAAAATGTAAGTTGTGCAAAAATCGATTATAAGCAGTGTTCCTGCTAAAGCCGTACGGTGTGTAATTGCTGCATGAGTTTTTTGAAAATTGGAGCAACAGCTTTTTTGAAAATGTAAGAGAAAGATATTTTTTTCTCCTTATTTCACTCAAATTTCCATCTCGGCAGGTGATTTTGGGGCAAGCACCTAGCTCTTCAACTTTCACAGAATTGGTCAAGTTTGTGCAAGCTCAAAAACCTTAGAGGGAACACTGTCTATAAGCGTGCAAAGTTACTATTAAGATGGCATTCAGACTGTGCAATAGAATTATAGGCCTAGTAATGACAAAGTCTTTGGTAGGATTCATAAAGGTTTGGGTGTATAAATTAAAAGTGTTTGGTTTGTAAATCAGAAGATTTTAGTACAAAGAATAGGAAATTGGTCGAAAACTGTGTGCAGTTACAAATTTAAAAATTTGACCATACACACAGCGATATTCAAACAGTTGATATACCTGTCGACAAACCTTGCAATAATTTCTGGGTCTGGTGGTTATCCGGAGTTTGTCGAGCACTCACAGCGACATCCGATGAGTTTGTGGCCTTCCGATTGTTTCCTTGAGTAAAACAAACACTTCGTATGTATTCATACATCTTGATCACTGTTTACTAAACAGAAATAGTTTTCAAATAATGACAATCGACCGAAATTTGAGTGAATTCTGACTCTTTGAAACATGGGTTTTTGTCGAATGATTATTTTTTATGAAAAATGAAATCACGTTTTTGAACTGAAATAGTATTTTTTTGCTAGTTTTGTGGTACAATTTGCTAGTTTTCTAGTGTGGACTATACTTTAACAAACATGTTTGGAGCTATGGCAAATGCCAACTCCGCTCCGATTTTACCAACTTCGCTCGAATATGACTTTCATCACCTTTTTTCGGAATTTCAAGTAACTGAAGAGCATCACCGTTATGCGCCGGGGCGACTCTCATAATGCAGTTCAATTTAGCATGCAATTTAGCATCTTTCCCATATAGTGGTAATTTGACCTCACCGAACATTCAATTAGTTCATTCATGTCCACTGAGCTGTTACTGTGTATTATAGGAAGCTTCAAATCATCCTCTGGATTACTACAAGAATGGATTTGTGAGTGGAAGGGTAATTGATACAAACTTATTGTAGTAAATCAGACCCGTGAAATCGGACGCATGTTTTATTTTGTTGGGGGGGGGGGGCAGTCATATTTGAAATGGATGCAGGTGTAAGGATCGCGCTCCGATAGGTTGGGCATTCGATGAGTGCACATGCTCAAACAATGAGGGGTCATTGGGCAAGAGCTTGATTATTGGCATTCGTTGAGAGCAACATACAAACATAATGAGGTCTTATTGGTCATAAACTGAGGGATCATTGTGAGAGAGCACGATTTTTGGTATTCGGTGAGTGAAATTTGGCATCACTCGGTGAGAGAAAAATATAAAGATTTATGGGGTCTTTGGATGAGAGCACATGCAATTATAAAATAAGGGGTCTTTGGATGTCAGCGATGCTGAAAGGGGTGGAAGGTTATGCCTTACATATGCGTCACCTCCAGAATGGGACTTCCCCTCCCCCCAAGCGACTTGCCAAGCGCTAACCGAGGGACACGATACCAAGGCAACGAACCAAGGTTAGACAAGCAAATCTGTTCGGAGTGAGCTATACTGTTGGTTTTGATTGTTGTTTGCTCCAGTAAGCAGAAGAGTATTTTGGTACATCGTCAATAGGCAAATATCGCTGTGATACATGTACAAAGCACTCCCGTCATGGCTGACTGCCTGGCTGCTTAAGGCCTTGTAAGCTGATTAATAGAGCATCATAATTAAGAAAATTATTATTACTCAAAGTTTAATCACAGGATAGTCAAAATGATACTTCCCTTGATTGTGCAGACCCCCTTTAAAATTAGTCTCAAGTACTGAATGTGCACAATGTAGCCATTGGCCAACCTGTCACCTAAATCAGTGCAACGATCAACATAACACAACATTATAATCTTTGTGTATACCGATAGGTGATGAAAATAAGGCCATGATGTTAGAGCTTGGAGCACTCAATTCCTTACTGAGACTGATCACAGCTGAAGATAAGACAGTGAGAAGAAACGCCACCATGGTACTCGGTGTTATGTCACAGCATCGTAAGTATTGGAGATTTGTAGTAAACAAATACAAAATTGTTTGACCAGTTCTGGGAACGGTGTTTGAAGACTGTTAACGTTATAATAGAATAAGGCCTTGATGTTAGAGCTCGGAGCCCTCAATTTCCTTACTGAGACTAATCAGCTGAAGACAAGACAGTGAGACGAAACGCCTCCATGGTACTCGGTGTCATGTCACAGGCTTATAAATTTCCAGCTATGAATAATATATCAAAATTCCATGATATCAACTACTTATGAAACTAGAAAGTGATTAGACTGTTTCATGTAGTTTCACATCAGCGGTTAAATTACATTCAGAGTAGTCAATCATCAGTAACAAATGAGTTTCTGCACTACAGATGATATAAACTCCCGGCACAAAGTATTTCCACACAAAAACCATTATTCATCCATACCTGAAAAAAAAATTTATCTGCATCATTTTTTGACAGAGTCTTATGTTATTAATATACCTGGAATTACATTAAATGCATTGAATGTTATTTTGTTTGTTGATCTTGGGTAAGAGGATATTCTCTAAACGTGAAATATGATGTGTTATGCATATAACTTCATTTTCTGCATATAAACATTAAAGAGTTTAAATATATTTCTCTGTATTTGTTTGAAAACTTACAACCAGAAAATATTCTATATGGTTACACAGTGATAAATGAGCTTATGAATAAATGATGATACATATTAATGAGATTTTTACTTGTTGTGAATATGCACATGGCCCATTAAATCAACCATTTTAA
>JXSR01S022975.1:0-26952 GCA_000969725.1 Ophiothrix spiculata
TGAGGTTGTACAGGGGTCAACGAACTTTCCACATTGGAACATATACTGTAACTTTGAGCTCTCCGTGGCTACCCAAGACAATGTCCAAATTAATTTAAACTTGATGCATGTTAATTTTGTGACAATTGGAACATTTTAAGACTAGGTAGAAAAAATTCCATTAACATGAGTGGCGTTTGATGCACCCTAATGTACAACATAACTGGTGTATGGCCCAATAAATTTTCGATTGCCTCTGGAATCTACATCTATTATTTTTCTCATCAAAGCCTGTTCAGCATATAGGAAAAGCATTGAAAAAGGTCTTAATTTGGCCCTCCAAGGTGTATTTTTGAACTGGCGTTCGCCAACAAATTTATTATTGAGAACCCCTGCAATAGGTGATATTGACAAACATTGTCAACGTTTAGGCCTACTTGCCTTTACGTGGTTTGATGACACTCATCTGTGGACCACTGCGATGATGTTTCAATTATCTGGAAATTTTTCTCACATGGTACCATGCATTTAACAAGCATTCAACACCCGTGCGGCGTGAATCAAAAGTTAAGGGAAAATGAGCGGAAAATAAATAAATCTCAAAATCTGATCGGTATTTCAGGGGAGTTCACTCTTTAATACAAAGAGTGCAGATCAGAAAGTTGGACATGGAATTTTGAAAGAGACCCTAAATACGTTAACAACGATTTTCAAAACACACCCTTTTTTACGAAAATGCTTGATTTTCCACCCCTAAACGCGTGTAACGTGCCCGACTGTGAAAAAAGCACCCTTTTAACACGTTTTTTTGAACGTGGTTGTGTACAGCTCCAAATCTGAGTGGCCCCCCGGGACATTTTTACACTAATAATACTAGGGATATCAACATGAAAATAAAATCTCCTTCAATCTGTTTTCATAATTTGAATTATTCTCTGATCACATCGTTGGGTCTTTGGTTCCAAAAATACTTACGTCTTTATCCAAAAATGTTGGCGCTATTTGAGCTAACAATTTGAGACAAACAAATTAAGAATTTATTTCACTGTATTTACATTTAATAGTGTTTAAAATATACAGCGGGTGTAGGATGAATAAACAGCACAGCTCTGCATGGAACGTTACCCTAGTAAGGAAATGGGGAAAAAATGACAACTACAGCAATATTGTTGTACTTACTCCTGCAACCACTAAAAGTACTTTTTATTGCAAATAAAACGTTGAAAAAGGAGAAAAAAGATAAATGTGTCTTAAAGAGTGATTCCAAGAAAATTATAAGATCTTAATTAAAATAAAAAAGAAAAGCAAAATGATGAAACAAGAGCAGGTTTCGAACCTGGACCCCAGATCAAATACAAGCACGCTAACTTACAAACACAACAATATTGGGTGAAATTTAATACTTACAAAAGGTAATTTCAAAAAGGTGCGCTTCAAAATTGAAAAAGGGACCTATCTCCTTTCAAATAGTTGGTTACTTTTTTTTAACCAAAAGTGATTAAATCACATTGAAAAAAACTAAACATTTTTCTACACCACGCAATGCAGCGGAATGGGGCTTAATTTGGTGTTTGAACGGCAATCCTTGGTCCATTTCTCACACAGAGCTGCTGATTTATGAAAACTTGCAAACATTAAATCACCTGTGATATGGTTATATGATCAAAAATAGAAAAAAAACCTCAATATTAAAAGAAACTCCATTTTTTTTTCAATAGTTACATTTTTATTTATTTTCAACAATATTACACCCCTGAATGGAGAGACTAAAGTACAGTTAAGTGCAACTTTTTTAAGAGTTTCCCTTAAATCTGCTGAATTTTAAGACAAACTCATAGAGTTGCACTTAAATGAACAAATATTTAAGGGAATCCCTTAACTCTTATAATTTTAAGGATAGAAGAAAACACTTAAAGTGTGACTTAAGAGAGTCAGTTTAATACTTGGATATAATATTTACAAACTATAGTAAGCATTTTTGCACTTAAAATTACATTTAAAAAGAACAAAAATGATACACTGCAATAAAGCAGAAATTGGGCTTTAAAGTTAAGGGAATCACTTAAGTTTAAGTGTTTCACTTACACTTACACTTAAGTGTAAAAGTTGCACTTAAGTGTAAGGGAGTTTTATAATTACGGCCCCGGGCACTTGAGCACAAATTTCAAGTCAGCACAGAATTTTCTACACATACTGATGTCCCTACCAATACAAATGCAAAAATATCACTACTTTTGACAAATTTGTTCCAAAAAAATCTTGAAAATACACGAAATTGGAAGCCTTACTTTCAAAATAAGCAGGTATAACCAATGACACAAAATGTAGTAATTTTAGGAAGTTTTATTTTTTAAGACATTAAGATATTTTGACTTATGGTACATTTTGTACAGAAGATAAAAACTAGATTTTTAAAAATAACTATCAATAACAGATTCTCAATTTAGACCATGTCTTAAAATAAGGCTAAACACATTTTTTTCTTTGAAGAAATCAGGAAAATCAGAGCACAAGAGACACAAATATAAACACCTGTCCTTTTCTTTAAGCGCCCTTCAATAAGAATATCTGATCAAACATAAATAACTTGGTATTCATGTTCATCGTATATGTATTCTCCTGCATTTAAAAACAGCAGAATGTAATTATTTTACGCTTAGATGTTTTTAACACTTCCTGAAAAAAATATTTTTGCTAATTAATTCTTTCGATCCTGAATTGCAATTAATTTACACTCAATACGAATTGGAATGCCTGAGCGTTCTCTCGTAAGCTCCTTTGGAAATGCTCAGGCCTTCTCTTGGATTGAAAGGGTTAAGATCCATCTAAATGTTAGAAAATTATGTCTCTTTGATTATTGATTGCTCTAGCACACAGCTTATTTATGCCAGAATGTCAGTTTGCCTCTTTACATTTTCAGTAGCATCTTTTACATTATTTTCAATTAGCTAAATTATCTAATGTCAGAAATTCAACCAAATTAAAAATGGTTTGGTCATAACAATATTATGATAGAATCATTTCAGTAACTTCACTTTTATATTTTCACATTCATAATATTGTCTTTAATGACATTCCTGGAGTGTTCATTCCAAAAGAAGCATTTATTTGAGGAGGATTTCTAAAATTACAGCAAAATAAGTCTGATTGGTAAGCTTAAAAACTACAAAATATCTATATTATCATATTTAATTTGATGTATTGATTGGTGTATTAATTAGTTGATGTATTGATTGACTGATTGGTTGATTGATTGATTAATTGATTGATTGATCGACTGATTGATTGATCGACTGATTGATTGATAAATAGAAGTCAAATACAAAAATCGATTCAGTCTGCATTCCTACAAATTACACTAAAAGGCTCCATACACGCATGTGCTTCCATCATTTAATTTTCGGATCATTTAAATTGAATGGGTGGGATTAACTGTTCACATAAATTGGACACAATTTGTTCACAGAATTTGTATAAAACAATTCACTTGAAACTAAATCATGCAGACAACACTTTTCAAAACAACAGTTAAATATAATAAAAATCAAGTATCCATGCAAAACATTGCAAACAACACTAGTCAATCAGAAAACGGATCTGTATTAGGGACTTTAACCTGATGTAAGTAGTTTTAATATTGATATATGTTGTCCTAACCTTAAAGCTTGTATCAAATATAAATTTTTGAGATTACAAATGAATGATAACCATTTAAAGTAGGGCTGGGTAAGTCTAATTCATAATGATCCCAAAATTGTTTCAATATATGACTGATTACTTCAATAGATAACTCGTAAAACTTGAGATTATCAAATTATTCAATTTAAACTGAAATGCTGAGTTAACAGGCTGAGCATGGACCTATCAGTAATTTATTAAATAATTGTAAGTCTCTAAAATAGCCAAGTCTCCCTTTAAACAAAAACCCAACCCAATAAACATGTTTCACTAAGACATATTGCTAAGTATCACTTACTAGAAAAACATAGTGTGGAATCAAAGTAAACTAATAATAATGATGACAATACAAGCATTCATATAGCGCAAAATCTTTAAAGAACTCAAAGTCATTTTCACACCCAAATAATTCATGCGTGATTAAGGCAAAGACACTTGTCTAAATATAGCCCAGCAATATTATTGAAATGATGAGACAGTCACGCACTTCATAGTGATCATATATAACAAACAGTTAAAGGGACATTGGACAATTTTTGAAGTTTTTGACTTCATCTGTAATGCACCAAAAGTGCATAAAGTATTTTAACCCCATTTAGGGTGAACCCCATTTAGAGTCCACTCTGGAAGGTTCTGTTGAGTCAAGGATTTTGTTCTCTTTAAAAACAATTTTCCTGACATTGTTTGGCTCTCAAACTTTAGTCATAGAAAGCACAATGCATATAGTTGGTCGCATCACTTACTGTTCTATTTCATAATTTTAACTTTTCTGAAAAAATGTGAGTAAAGTAGTAGTTCAGTGAGTTTTTCAAATTTACCAAGTTACATACATCAACATGGCCGTGAAATTGAGTTATAAAACATTGATTCTGGTCTATTTGTTGATTTTGCAAATTTAGCATTTCACATAAAGATGTAATTGCTAAACAACGCATCACATATAGATCTAATTGGCGCTCTATTTAAACATCACAATGAAAAACTTTTCACATACACAAATCTATAGCAAATAGCTCAGCTCAACATGTCCTGTACTAAGCGATCGTTATATGTAAAAAAAAGCATTTCCCATAGAGATCTATAAGTTCAAAACTATATGAAATAGGGTTATAAGAACTTTTTTGATTAGTTATTAAACATAATAAACACCTTGAAGTCTTTTTTTTTAATGACTACCAGATGAAAAGGTTATTTTTGCATACAAAATCTATGTGAGAATTTTAAATGTGATTTTCTCGAAATGCAGCTTTTGTCAAATAGAATAGTGTTATATGTGATGTGATCTCAGAACCACAACATGCATGTCAAAGTTATAAGGTTTTATAATACATGCAAGCTGGTATCATGCAAACACAAAATCATCTGAGGTGTTATTTCTAAAGTGAACACATAGGCCTGTTCCTTCAGGTGGCTTTATACAGGGTGGACCAATAAAAGCGTTATTGAAGTTCAATGTCACATAACTTAGAATTGGAAAATAATTTGAGAATGAATTTTATATATTCATAAACTGTGGTATCTTGTCCTTGTATGGTGAAAATTTCATGTCAAACAAAGCTTGCATTGCGAAGTTATTGCCAATTGCGCAAAAAGAGTCAAAATCAGGTTTGTCCACGGGCCAAGTTTACACAGGTGCACACAATGGCGTTGGTTTAAATATCTGTCTTAATTATCTGATTGGTTTTGCATTACTGATTAGATTAAAGAATGTGATGAAGGAACCTGCGTCGAGAACTCATCCTAGAGCAGCAATGTTTGCTGCAGATCTCCCTGTTCAAGATCCCGCTAGTTTCTTTATTCCTGTTCAAAACAGTACCAAAGGGATGCAACTTTGTCCTAACTCTGTATAGTCTTTGTAGATACTAGGCCTAGTAGACTGTACATCATTCCTAATGCACGTGTACCATCTACACAGACGAGTTATCTTAGCCGGCCGCCTAGCTAGCTACCACCAGTTCTAAAAAAAAAACCTTCAGCAATAAATGTTCTCTCTGGACTTGTATACTTCCTCCTCTTACCGCCTTACAAAACCAACGTTATGAAAACGACCAAATACATGCATTGCCTTTGCCGATTTGAACTACGCGATAAATTCTTTAGATTATATGGAAGTACACCATACTTATTATTGTGATGCAATAGTGCCATCTCAGTCAATGATATGCATCAACGCCATAAAGAAGTAAAAACCATGCTGATTGTAAACCTAATTATGATTCTATCGAACATTAAAGTATTCCCGGCCGTGGACAAAGTGGAAATCGGCGTTTTTTGCACGAATGTCAATAACTTTGCAATGCAAGCTTTGTTTGACATACGTATAATAAACATTATTCTCAAATTATTTTCCAATTTTAAGTTACGCGACATTGAACTTCAATAACGCTTTTATTGGTCCACCCTGTATTATTTTATATAACTCATACATAGATTCTAGTCATTTGATTGGTAAGATTGTAACACATGACCATATGTCATTTTTACTATCACTATCATCCGTTTGATAGTCTTTATTATCACGTTCATCCGATTGATAGTACATCGACTCTTATCGTACTGGATTGAAAACTACAGTGTACAGTAGGGACATGTTGCTTTCTACTACATGGAGTTTAAATGTGTTATCAAATAACTAGAATCTATAAATGAGTTATATAAAACAAATATTAACTGCTTAATTCGTGTGATGGTAAAAATACACCATCCCTCATTGAAAGATTGATTGTCCATTTTAATGGAACAATAAATCTTTCAATTCGGGGTTGGTATATTTTTACCATCACACTCATAAGCAGTTAATATTTGTATAACATGCAGCACATAATAATAAGGTTGTGTGCAAAAGGAGGCAGGCTCATGCAGCACACCATGGGTTGCATGTAAAAGGGGCAGGGCTTATATTGCCATTAAACTTATCAGGTCAATCACAAGGCATGCGATAACAGACTATCCAATTCCAGCTAGTACATGTACAAATGTGTAAACTGTGACCTTGGTGAACAAGATGCAGAAAAAAATCACTTTTGCAGTAGATCTAATAATGCATGCTTGCTCTCACCATCTGATTGGGATCACTGGATGTTGAAAACATCAGTCTTGCAACATCATTACAGCGCACAGCGAATCAAAAGAACCCATCCCAAGGTGGGACAAAAAATCCACGAAGCCTGCCGTTGAAAAATTCTCCCAGATTCTGCGGTGATGCAGCATCTGCTACGGGATGGGAGTACTCAGGGGTTAAAATATCCCACTGGTCACTTCTGGAGCTATAGAGTGAAAAAATATTGAAATGTTCACTACTGAAAGAATGTAATAAGGATGAAAAAGAAGAAAAACCTGCTGCATAGATCAAAGTTGTGGTCAAACGGTAAAATTCAAAATATATTCATCTATTCTCTTAGGCCTTTTATTCATAGGTTGTTCTCCTGTGGCGTGTGCCCTCATTCTGTGTTCCAATGTCCTCAATTGTCACACCCCAAACACAGGGTGCATCTGCCACACACCAGGTCACTGATACGGCACTAAGCAAAACAAAGGTGTATTTTCTGTCTGGTGAGTGACAATTAGGGACAATGGGACACAGAGCAAGGGCACTTGCCATAGGGTACAGCCTATGGATACAAGGCCTAATATTCACTTTTCTGGATGAAGCTCTGAGAAAATGTTGTGCAGATTTATTCTAAGTTAATTAGAGGTCATTTTTGAGCAGCTGTCATGGTTGCAATGCATAGCTGCAAGATGAGCATGTATTTGCAATTCTGAGCTGTTGTGATGTAGCACAATTTGTGACTAACACAAACTGTAAAATGATAGAGCACAAGAAGATTAAGATTGCGTGCTTGAGGGTTTTTGACGTTGCGCTTTCTGAACCAAGCTTAAAACTAAAACGGCTATTAAGTTGTATTAATATCATTCATAGATTCAGAATATCCTCATCACCAAGCAGCTTCAGAGCAGGTAGTCGACTACAAGCTTTCTCTAGCTCCAGAAATAATAATACTAAACCATATCTGACAACTTTCTCAGGATTAACATATAATCTAACAGTTGTACACAACTTGTAATCTTTGAAACAGATTTTCCTTCTTTTTTTCAAGTAAACTAACCATGTTAGTGACATCTGTATTGTTACTAAACAAAAGGTTGTTTGCATCATCGCCTCTGACAGCCATGCTGAAATAGCCATCCCACGGTGCCACAAATAAACCACGTATTCGTCCCACAAAGTGCGTACCAAGATTGAGAGGCGACGCTGTCTGATGTACTACCGTGGTATTTTCTGGTGTTGTCGTGTTCCATTTCTGCTCATCCTTACCAATGCTGCAAGAAATAGGTATGGTGTCCATTTCAAAATCATGCAATAGTCGATATGAAAGGTGCAAAAAATTACAATTTTTTTATACCTTACGAAAGCTTACTTCTACCATTGCCTATCGTTTTTTGTCAAAATTAACCATTTTAAATGACACACTTCATGCACTATGAACTATGATTTTTTTGTCTAAATGAACCATGACACGTTTCAAGCCAGTGCAATATCATTTTTTGTCAAAATGAACTATTTTAAATGACATATTTCATGTAAATGCAATATAATTTTTTGTCTAAATGAACCATGACATATTTCAAGCAAGTGCAATATCATTTTTTGTCAAAATGAACTATTTTAAATGACATATTTCATGTAAATGCACTATAATTTTTTGTCTAAATGAACCATTTTAAATGACACATTTTATGCAAATGCACTATAATTTTTTGTCAAAATGAACAATTTAAAATGACACATTTCAAGCAAGTGCACTAGCATTTTTTGTCTAAATGAACTATTTTAAATTACATATTTCATACAAATGCACTATAATTTTTTGTCAAAATGAACCATTTTAAATGACACATTTCAAGCAAGTGCACTAGCATTTTTTGGTCAAAATGAACTATTTTAAATGACATATTTCATACAAATGCACTATCATTTTTTGTCTAAATGAACCATTTTAAATGACACATTTCATGCAAATACACTATTATTTTTTGTCAAAATGAACCATTTTAAGTGACACATTTCAAGCAAATGCAGATTTGATAACATGACAACTGTATAAGAATGTTTCTATACCTAAATGGAATTTTGAATGCCATAATAAGATGTCAAATACCTGCTTAAGGGCCCTATCAAACCTTCATTTTCAGAAATGGGTTATGGACTGTAACTCAGCGACGGATAATAAATCCAAATCAAAGTATACATTTCTAGAAGTGGATTTGCATACTGAACATGATGGTCAGCTTATTTTTGGACCAAAATGTGAAATTATTGCCCTAAGGTCCAAAAATAGGTCAAAAATTTGAGAAAAGCGATCCCAGATATTGCTTTCTAGATTCTAAAAATTAAATTGGTAAAAAATTTTACCGAAGCAAAATTTAGTTAGCTTTCCCATAAATTTTTGGGCCCAAAACATGATTTTTGGACCCTAGGTCCAAAATTACGCATTTTGGTGCAAAAATGACCTGACCATCATGTTCAATATGCAAATCCGCTGCTAGAAATGTATACTTTTATTTGAATCTAATTATCCGTTGCCGAGTTACAGAGCAAAAAACATTTAAGAAAAAAGCCTTAACAGGCCCCTTAATCAAAAGTCATGGATTGTATCATGGTATAAACAGCACATGGTGATCTATTGCATGTAGAATGTATGATTGGAAAATTTTCATTTTTTTATGGGTAGCATTTCAAATTTCCCAGTGAGACTTTTTTACCCAAACCATTATTCAATCTCCGGGTGTGGTAAGGGTGTGTGACCCGCTATCTGAACGGAAGATTGCCTCTGAAGACAGGGTCTAGAGAACTGAAGTGACCCAAAAATGACCCTTGAGAACTAAATTTTCAGGCTAAATTTGAGCTTTGGAAGCAAAAAATTTCTTAGTTTTTGTTTGAAATAGGGGTCTAAATTCCATAAAAAGGAGGCTAGGGAACTGAAAAAAATTGAAAATAAGGCTTGTGAACTAAAGATTGTGCTTGAAATGGAGGTCTAGGGAGCGGCAAGCAAGGCGTGATAATGGGT
Source organism: Ophiothrix spiculata (assembly GCA_000969725.1). Lineage (NCBI taxonomy): Eukaryota > Metazoa > Echinodermata > Ophiuroidea > Amphilepidida > Ophiotrichidae > Ophiothrix > Ophiothrix spiculata. The sequence goes on from JXSR01S022975.1 coordinate 9,726, forward strand.
TCTTGAGGGCCATACATATTCATAGCATCTTTCTATGTCAGTGCCCTCCCTGGGATTCAATCACTGCATTATTCCATCAAATTAACTTGATTTTTGATGACTGATTTGGAAAAGGTGAGTTTTCTCTCTGGAATTTTCTAATGAAAATTTAAATCATGATTTGAAAACATTTTTCAAAGGGTTTGCAACCTTTTCTATCTTCCTTACAGAATACACTTAAAAATTATTATTTTTGACTTAAGTATACATATTTACCTGATTACATTTATCAAACTTTTTAAGTGGGTAATCAATCTCAAATAGTGGAACACAACAAAAAACCTTAATACCAATTACCAAGTGGACCAGATGATTTATCTGATTAAAGTCAATCAAGTGCGTGATTTACACTCATTAGGAAATTTTCAAATTTCAAAGTTGTAATTCATACGTCCACACTTTCAGGAGTTTTATTTAATTGTAATAAAGTTGAGTAAAAATAATGCGGTATGAACCATGTGGACAGTATTACGACAATAATAATAACCTTGAGATGCTAAACCAAATTGGATTTCAAAGGGGATTAAATTTGTGAATATGAAAAATTAAACAAAAGTGACCCACCACTTTTGGAAATCAGTTCAACTTCTTTTGTGAAGAAATATGATTTTCTTTTCTTGTAAAATAGGGACTACTCAAAAACGTTTGTAACGCAAGATGGAAAAAAATAAGCATTTTTTGATGCCCTGTTTTTGCTGAGAACAAAACAAGTTAGTCCAACAGGAAATCATGTACCGTAGACTTGATTCTCAAAGATGAAATTAGATTGTTTTTTCAGGCCCCAACCACCTAATCCTGAGAAATTGTTAACAGCCCCCTTCCTTAAAAGTGTTAGAAAATAGTAATTAAAGGTGTAGGTTTTGATCACATTCTCATCCCCAAGGACTCAACCAGAAGTAGTATATTTTTTGATGCCAAATGAAAGCACATATTTTTCTGATTATAAATCAAAAATTTCACCCCAGAATTCTTTATAGTTTTGGAGATATAGCACAAAATGTAAAATCAATTGGTATACCTATTTTCCATTTATTTTGTATTTACCAATTTACATAACAGCCTAAACCCCGGGGGTTGCATACTTTCTTTTGCCTCTCAGGAGAAAACAAAAAACAAGCTGAAACCTTGCACAATGCATTTCAGAAGTCAATATCAATCAGTTAAAAGTAAATTAAACACATCCTAAAATAAGAACCTACACCTTTAAGTAGCTATATTTAACCAAACACAATGGTTTCAGTGTAAGAGCATTTTCAAAAAAAAAAGGGAAAAAAGAAACTCATGTCTGCATTCAGTTGAATAAGGTAGATGAACTCTTTGCGTAGTAATTTACACCCAGGTGCACTCTTTCATGAGAACACATATTATGAAACTTTTTTGGAGTCCATAGGCTCAAACAACAGCACCATGACCAGTCATCTAACTGGGTTGAAATATTATGCATGGTATACTGTATTGTTACACATGGGTAGGAACTAAGTCCTTAAATCAATTACGGTGTGATATTATCTTTTAAGCTTAAAATATTTTAACATGTCACCTAATTAAAACCAAGTTATTGGTGTCAGTAACACAATAATACCAAATGGACCCGCATCCACAAAGTGTGAAGAAGGTAGACTATAATACCTGAGAAAAATGATGATAACTCAATACTTACCCAAAATGAGTTGCAAATTTATCATAATAAGCTCCTCTCCCCCCGGGATACAATGCTGGAGCAGAGTCTGGTTCTTTACCAGTAATACATTTGATTTCAGTATTGGTAACACTCTGAACAGTGCAGGGTACACCTGGAAATGTAATAGAAAAGTGACATTTGGATTATTTTTAAGTATAACAGTGTAAATATTATGTGAATGATATATTCACTAATATGCAATGTTCGAGAACCATTTATAGACATGTTTATAAATGGCAAATGATCACATGCACCATGCTACTGCATGCACCTAAACCATACGCAGATGTCAAATATGTATTTTAATTTAAACTTGTGAACTGTCATATTTTTAATTTTTTAACTTTAGAAACAATGTGATTAAAACAATATTGGTAAATTTGACAATCTGTCAGTTTAAGTGTTTTTTGATATGTTGTATTACAAAATTTGTGTCCAAAAGTTGAGATTAAAACCTAACTAAAGGAAGATAACATACCACCAACATGGACAACGGTCTTTCCACTAGCACTCTGGTCAAAATAATTGCCTGTGATGGTCAGAAGCGTCCCTCCTTCAGTGCTCCCTTTTGCTGGAGATATAGCAGTTATTTCTGTAGGAGTAAAATAAAACACTGGTAAATACACTAATTCAATGAGATTCAAAACAAACATTAACCCTAACCTCCTACCTACCCCATTTCTTTCTTAAAGCAATACTATAAGATTTTGATCAAAAATGATTTATAGTAAAAACAGCATAAAATGAAGGAATGTGACTACCTGAAAGCGTTTTCAAGTGTTTTTTGTCAAAAAATAGTTTTGCCACTTCAAAATGGATAAAAAGGATGTATGCATACTTTCCTATACTAATACATGTGGAATTAAATTCGGGATCCCAAATTTAATTCAACAAATGGTCATAACAGAAAAAAGCAAGCATATTTAAGCCAAATCATTTGGAGGGTATTAATATCTACCTAAAACAAATTCAATGAGCTAAAAAAAAATCAAAAGTCATGGGTGACAGGGGGCACTTCATTTTTAACACTTTATAGTATTGCTTTAAACTACCGCCTCGGAAATAAGGGTGTCAAAAATTTGTGGTTTCCACCGGGGCTCGAACCCGGGACCTCTCGGGACCTGTTGAAATATCACTCACTCACTTGACTGTTTGTACTGCATGAACGTTGTTGGTTGCTTATATTTTGTTCCTAATGTTATATTGTTTGTTCTTGTTGTGGTTTGCAAACCATGGAAAAGGCACTCTATAAATGTTTGTTATATTATATCATTATCATATCAATTGATATCCATGATTGATGATCAACAATGTGCCTTTGCATCCATGGGCATCGTGATTTTAAAGCCAGACACAGATCCTAGGCCTAAGGCCCAGTGCAGATTCCTCCATCGTAGGCCTATAGAATATTTTGATTCTATGCTGACGACAAAATAACGTAGGTCACCGAATTAAACACATAGTTTTATTCGGTGACATAGTTTTATTTGGTGACCTATGTCATTTTGTCGTCAGCATAGAATATTCGAAGCAAAATATTCTATACGATAGAAGAGTCTACACCGGGCCTTACAATGAGTGATAGGAGTATAGATTTTGAACAAATGTCCAATAGTCCAAAGTTTTAGGTAAACTTTGGATATTTATCACTGTTGTGGCATCAGTGTGAAAATGGTGGTGAAGTATTTGTTTTTTGAAAACTGCATCTGTTTTTATTCTCTTTATTTAAAGTTTCAATAAGTCAGCTGAAACTTAAATCTAAACTCCAATCGCAACTTAATATGGTGTCAGTGGTTATTCCATCAACTCATTTGAAAGCAGAGAACATAAAAAAAATTAATAAAGTCATTTTTGAAATTTGCAATTGTTTGCTCATTCAGGGGAAGCATGTGTCATTTAGACAAATGATTGGTTTAATCCTGGCCTATGGAAAATCTTTTTGTTTACCATGTTGTAGAATATACGATTCTTCCTGCATTTGCAGGGAGTGATTTTTTTTGTTGTTGTTTTTGGTTGATCTTTTTTAAAGCATGAATTATTTAGATGATTAAGTACCTCATTCTTGTCAATAAATGTTTTCTGCACCCTATTTGATGGTCAAATTTGTTTATTTACCCTTTTCCAATTTCTAGAAATCATGACTGTAACTTGTAGCACATGTTCACCTCGATTCTCTCAGGCCTATAATAGATGTATATATATATCGGAAGGCCTGTGTTGAAGCTAGTTAATCCCAACTGAACAACTTCTTTTATTTATTTCTAGATCCCTAAGAAACTGAATGGATGTCTGGAACTAGGGACCTATATCTTAACCTTGTGTCAACCCATGGAAAATCATCAATAAATTGCTGTCTGAGCAGAAATTTGGTGCCACTTTGGGCAAAAGATCTTTCCCTTAATGTCAGGAATTTTTATGTGGCAATCCTTTCTCATAAAATTTTGTGTTCAACAAATTGTGTAATAATGACGATTAATCTGCTAAATCTACTGATAGTTACTTTAAGCGTTTCCTGTTATTTTGCCGCAGGCTTTTGACTACGTGATAGATTAGATATTGAATGAACTGGAATCAAATTTAAGCATAAAAAAGTGCACTACACATGTCTAGGACTTACACAACAATATTTGACTTGTGCTTATTTTAAGGTCAGTGCACAAAAGCTACTGAGGATACTTCTTTGTTTTGTTGTTTTGTTGTTGTTGTCTCTTGTTTGTGTTTCCTATTTCAAAACTGAATTTCACTGATTCTTCACATCAAACAAATCATATACAGTAGTCCAACAATTTGAGTAATAATATGAAACAACTTAAATTTGAAAAAAAGTAGTTACTGTAGATGTACCAAGTCAAAGTTACTCCTTAGTCATGCATTTCTATTTTAAAGAAAAAGTGATTTTCCCAGTCAATTTCCACAAACCTATGTTTAAACGGTCCATTTCAAGACCAGAGTTGGGAGCAGAGGCAAAAGAAATTTGATGTTTTCTCCCATAATTCGTAGGGGAAGTAGGAAGTGCAGCGGTAATTCCCTCGCTTAGCACCAATGACCCTAGGCGCTGTATGTGCAATTGGTTGCCAGTCCAAACTTACTTCTGCAGGTTTTCCTACTGCATCTAAAACTGGCAAATAAATCTGACCATTTGACAGAGGACCCTCATGGAAAGCAGTGCTAGATACTGATGAGGCTATCCTCTATAAATATCGCACATTTATTTATTTATTTATAATTGTAGACTGTTGTGAACCAGTTATGCCAAAATGTTCTTCAATTTGAAAGATGTATGTGGATACAATGGGGTTGTTTCATGATTGTCCAAGAAATTTGGGGGTACAGTGATTCAAAACATTTTAGGTAAATATTATAGAAACACATGATAATGGAACATAATGACACAAAATTTAGGTACGGATTTAATGTTTGTTTCGGAAAAAACGAAGGTCACATATCACTGAGTTTGTGTCACAACGCCCTTTATTTCAAAGTCACAATCATATTATTTGATACAATAAATTACACTAATTTTTTTTTCTATGGGACCTATGAGAGGGTGTGATAACATCATTTCGTCATGTGAGTGCAAGAAAGTCGTACCTGCAACAGCTGCCGTATGCTACATTTATGTAACACCTTATCACTAGAATGCAAAACTCCCTCAACATTTGTGTCATATATCACTGCTCTTGAAATGGTTCTTAAGAACCAGTTCAAGAGTCACTGACCCTAGACTGCACATTCAATAGTGCAATGCAAATTTATGACCAATGGCAGCTATTACAGTTATGACTTTCTTGCAATAACATTACAAACTGTTGTATCTGAAGGTTGTATCCGTTACATAAATGTTATTTTTAATCATTTGTTTGAGTGAAGTCATCTACAGTAACCGACTGTAAACAAAACGACAAGATTCTGAACTAAAAAAAGATTTCACATTCATGAAAATTTACAGTCATAACATTGTGAACTTGAACTTCTTAAATCATTTAATCCAGACACAATGAACAGGAAAAATGACTACAGTTAAATTTCAAATTATATAATATTCAAAATTATTAATGCTGAAGTCATCGGCGATAAATATCAAAGATCAAATGCTGACTATGATCTGAAGCTGAATTATATTTGTACAAAAAAAACAAAAATCCCAGAAATTACAGAGAATGTTCGTCATGAATTTGAGATGTGACATGATATTTTTAAAACTTCCAACTATGTTATACATTAAGCATGTAATACATGATGCCCCATACATAAAATAATTGAATCCCGGGGACTGAATTTTCAGATGGGACAACCACCAAGATTCAACAGGAAAGTACCTTATCCACTCATTCAAATCAACCTTTTGACGCCAGGCATATCCTCTATGTTAATATTTATCCTCACTTCAAAATTCAAACAAAGACCCATATTCTATTTCTGAAGCATTGTCAAAGTATTTTTAATCATATCTGGCATGTTAGTATGGAATACCCCAAGTTTTAAGGCACTGTACATTCAGAAAATCAGCAGTTTGATTGGACGAGTGGATACAGTATTTTAAGCCGACATTTCATATCACAAATATTACCATCCTCCTCAATGAGGAGTCCTCATCTACACCGTACCCCTAAATGTACCCCAACTGCAGTTATATTTCTATCTCAGCTCTTGTTTCCCCTATAGGTTATACACCACTAAATAGTTACTGGGAACTAAGCAATGATCAATATGTGGATTATTTGCTTGCGGGGCATCCACAGACCCTACTCTAAAGGCTAGAAAATGAGCTAAAATGTGTAAAAAAACCTTATTAGATTATTTGACAAATATTCAGAACTAATTTTGCCAGCATGATTCGCAAAATATTGATTTCATCCTAGAATTGCAAGATGATGGCGGTATGACAACTCTTTGGTATGACATACTTTCAGCGTTTCTAAAATGCAAAATTCTCCAGGTTATACTCTATTCAAATTTTGCATATTTATAGAATGTATGTTGTTTTTTCACTCAATAATGCCTGTTTATTCATCCAGAAATTCTAAAACGACTGTTTTATCATATAAAGGATAAAGGCATTTCGTGGTATAGAATCTTTACTAACACCCAACACCATCTGCATCATAATACTATGTTACTCCTGTACTATTTCCATCCATTTCCTATTCTATCTGCACCACACATACCACTAGCATGCCCAGGATTTTTCCTTTAGGGGGCTAAAGGGGATTTGCTGATTTGGGGGGGAGGGGGCCTGAGTGGTAAAAATCATTAAAATCAGGCTGATTTTACATTACTTTTAAAACCACCCCCTGGGCATGACTTACCAACAAAATTCATATATTTTCTATACTCTTTCAAATAATTTTGTGCATTTGTCACAGAAAAAATTGCTGATTCTTTTGCTACTTTGCAAACAAATCGTAAAATTATCCAGGAAGACACCTTCTCTTTTCCTAAAATCCCAATTGAAAGTTTACAAGTCCTCACAAACAAAAACAGGTGACAGGCCATTACCAATATAAGCTGAATTCTGCTTGACCCAAATGCACATGCAAATGCACAAAGCATGTGTAGATGTGAGTGTCGAGCAAGGAGGACCAATATATCAATATCAAAACTTTCTACTACTTGCATCAATGCAAACTGAGTACAGAAAATCTTCCATTGTGTTTTCATATAGTTTGCTGCTGTTATCATTTATGTCATGAGTGTGAATTTAATTTCAGTGTCGGTAAATATGATTAGAATTGCATGGGTGTTGAAAATAAATTTAGCTTTAAAATCCAGCAACTTACCAGCATGTGTTTGGTAAGTATACATCTCCTTCTTGCCACTTATCTTCAGAGCTTTTTTGTCTGTACTCCTTCCCAAGTTGTCTGTATGAAAACTAAACCTTTGGCTTGCTGAAAATAAAATCAGAAATATCACTCAAATTGAGAATACTCAAGCAAGATAATTCAAAATCTGTTTTTACACTCAGACTGATTGTTCACCATCAAAGTGACGTCATAATCAAGTTAATTTCTCCAAGAACAGTTCCACACAATTCATGTGTCTCATGGTATCAATTTGAATTACAAGCGCTAACTGCAGTCATGTTCGTCTTCCATAGCAATATTACCTGACCAGCAAAGCTATTACTTAGTCTTCTCTAGTGAAGACTATGACACCCACTGTGAAATGTGTGTATAGTGTGGAACTGCATGGTAGAAATGTTCTCTACACAATGCTGTAGCACCAGAGGGTACTCAAGTTTGGTTTAGGTAGGGAAATTTAAGGAAACTACCCATAGCAGCACCAGAACTACAAACTAAAAGTGCAGAATGAAAGCATAGTGAAGTACCAAATGGCATGGGATCCAGGGGCCACCTAAGTGCCCCTGTTAGGTGCAGGTGCAAAGCCCTACCCAGGCAGGGGAGCTGTGAGAACTCTTTTGCCTACATTCACAAAAAAACAAGCGAGCTCACTGTATGTGAACTTTAACCTCAGCACTCAAGACACGTAAAAGTAAAAAGGTTTTCTTCAGGCGAGTATATATTTTATTACAAGAATAAGCTTTTAGTTATTCCATTGATGACGTCATTTTTTATTCATTAATGAAGAATTACATGCTATGGAATATTTATTCCAAGCATTTCTATTCTAAGAATGATCACTCAGGACTAAAGTCATTCCTGGACTGACTTGTGTAAACATGTACCAAAGGCTGTGGTCATTTAAAAAACATGTGGGAAACCAGGTTTCTGGACCTTGTCAATTATATAAAAAATATTGCAAACCTTTAAAATATTTCTACCACTGGTCCTATGGTGTCTTTGAAAAAAGTGACAAAGATACAGATAAACATGTGACTAGAAAAATAACCAAGACTCCATATTGACCTAATGAGGTAAGCTCAGAAAAGCAGGACAACTTTCATGTCTCAAAATGCATGTGGAAAGTCCCATAAATATGGGTACTTCTGCACAACCGACCATATTACTAAGTTGTAAGCAAAACGTCATCTGCACACAACTTATATAGTACTATGGTCGATTACGCAAAAGTACCGTATTTATGTACTTTCAGCATGCATTACGGGACATGCGAACGTAGTCTATTGATTGGTTTTGCCCAAAGTGGCATTCTACACAAAATGCAGTTTTCCACATTCCACTTTCCTGGCGGTACATAATACTGACTGTTGAATATAATATTCACATACATAGCTTAATATAATGCAAATAAATTCAATATCATGACATATATAAAACTGAAATCAACAGATAAATGGTTCAAACATATTGATCAAACTGAAATAAAGATCTCAAAACTTTCAATGGTCAAAACAACAATGAGGACAATGAAAATGGCAATGTGGGGGATTTGTTCATCAGCAAATAACACAACAAAAATCCTCTGGATACCAACTAGCAGTTACATGACAATTTTTGATTAAATAGTTTTCAGTTAGCTATATCCAATTTTTTATCAATAGCACAATTAGGTTAATTAGTTCTTTTCACAGTTGGTTGAGTAACATGGGTCAATTTACCTTCCAAACTGTCATCCAAAACATGTTACTCTTTTAATACTAACAAATTTCTTAACCTTTTCCTGTTTATAGCCTCTGCTTGAAAAGGGAAGGCTGAATTGAAAAGGAACGGGTGAAAATGCATGTTTTAGCCTGGATTTGAACCAGGGACATCCTATTTTCCTAGCGAGTGTCACCAACAGCAATCACCCCTAAGTTTCTGGCTGAGAAGCAATTTGGTCCCTGCATATATTCCCCATCTGTTTGACTTAAAGCATTTTCATAGTTTTTAACAGTGAGATTTTAGTATTTAAAACTATGATGCATTAATCTATTAAGAGCAATATTTCAAAAATTATGCCGTATTTCAAAAAGTATGACTGCATATTTTCACAGCAGTTTGCAGCAGTCAGTGTCCAAATATGGAGAATCAAAAAAATGGTGGTGCACATAAACCGTATTTGGCAGGCAGTTGCCAGTTTTACGTATTCGCTGTTACCACATAATATTATTACTGTGTAGCACATCAAATATATTGTGTCTGCATAGTCACCAACAAGACACAACATTGTGTGACTGCTTATACTGGAATGTTGTACTGTACAAACTACTGGGAAGAAGAAAAACAATCAAATAAAACATTATTTGAGTCACTTTATAAAATCAATATTGTATTTAAGCATTTAATAAAGACCTATAAACCTTGTTAAATTGCACAATTAACCTTGTTTTTACATATGTTACATAAAACATATTTTGGTATTTAATCATTTCAAATCAAGTACAACAGAGATTAAACAACAAGAAAATCACTTTTCTTTTCTCTTTGTCAAGAATATTCTACCATGATTCTGGGCGACATCACGACTATGGCATGCAATTAAAACTTGTGTGTTTAAAGGTGCAATTAATGATTTTGATGTAGCCTGTTTTCTAGCTAAATAAAAAGAAGAGTACAACATAAATATATACTGAAAATTTCACTTGATTCCGACCGTTCGTTTTCAAGTTAGAAGCTTTTCAGCATTTTGAAAAATCCCCATAGACTATTTGTGTTGTAATTATTGTCGGGGCCCCGACAATAATTAGAAAATAACACATTTTCTCACATTTCTTAAAAATGCAAGCACATATGAGAGAATGGTTTGGGGATCGTAACATATACCACTTGAGGATTCTTATAAGGTAAAAAAATCAAATTTGATAGTGGTGACCTTGGTGGTGAAAAGTGGATCATGAATTGCCCCTTAAAGAAAATCTTACGATCTATGTGTGTAAAATTTCTGGCATTAACAGATAGTAAGAAAATCTGCAAAGGTAATATTTCCTAGCTCATGGAATAATCTTTATATAAGGTTTCTTTTCGTTTCAATTAGTAATCTGGAACAGAAGATCTTTTACTGGTTTTGGTTTGCTTCTGTGTTTTGTAGAAAAAAACACAAAATTTTTCTTACAAGGTTAAAAACAAGTAGTTGCTATAACAAAACTAGGTAAAAAATACCAACATACAATATGCATAAATGTGTGATCTGCTCAAACGATACCCGCACATAGTCTGGAAAAATATTTTTTCTGATTTGCCCATATTAAAAATGCTGAAATTATAAACTTTAAAATGATGTATTTCTTGTTAACATGATACCTTTTGCCCATAAAGAATAAATATTTCCCTTGACTCCATAAGTGCTCTGGTGACTGCCCGGTTTTCGTGAGAACAGATTTACTCATAAATACTTTAAAATATACTGCCTTTCTGACAACCTCTAAAAATGATCGCTGTGAACTGCCTGAGGGACACTGCTTTCACTCTTCTGTAGTTTTGTAGCTTTGTCTTTATGTGGCTTTCTTGCTTTGCATCTTTTAGTATAATTGTAATGTTGTACATGATAATTTGTTTAGGCCGCACAAACCTACCAAAATGCATGTAGCAATACCTAGTATCATAGCAACGGGCAGGAGCCCCAGAAAATATGTCTGCCTCAACTTGGTCCCCCAAATAAAATCATGAAAAGTATAAGAAAAGGACTTTTTTAGAAGCAAAGATTCAATATGCAGTACACTGATAATGTAATTATGCTAAAATTATCTTTTTTTCAAAATTTTGGAAATTAGCACCAAAATGGTACAAATTTTGTCAATATTTAACAAATCTCAAAAACCTTTCAACGAACATTTTGATTTTTATGAACTTATGCGAAATCTGGGTGATTTTAAATGGAAAATTGGGGGCATACCTTTTTGTATCTGAGCCCCCTTGCAAAAAAATTTTGCCCCTACTCGCCCCCTCAAATGAAAATTTCTGGTTAATTTTAAGGTCTCTTTAATAGAACTTTTCAAAACCCACTCAGAAGTCTCCGAAATGTCACATCGCATGTTCGTTTTTTCAAACAATCACGTACGACTCATTAGTATGCACATTTTTTGCCAACAAAATTTTCTGGCCTGCCAGTGGAAATTCAGAGCTATAAAATTGAACAATAATTATATCCAGACCTATACATAATTAGATGCACTCATTTAACAGTTTTGGCTGGTGGTCCCATAATCTCACCGACAGAAAGAGTAAAATTTTCATTAGAAATTGGCTGTTAAAGCTTAAAATTGCAAGTCGCCTCAAGACGGATTATACTAAAAGTGCCTTTTCAGTGCAAACCACGATTACAAATTTGAATTCGTACGCACTCAGTTTACACTCTGACTATTGTTAAACAGGCACTTTTACTGTAGGCAATTGTCGGGTAAAATCAGCTTTGGGAATCCCAGAAAGGTATCTTTTGAAACGGTCTATGAAGGCTGATTTAGACAAGCGCTTAATCGCATGTGTAAAACCCTCAAGAGAAAATCGCCTAGACCCAATGCCTGTCTAAATGGCTCTATCGCAGGGGTCACCTGAAGTACAAACCAACGCAAGCAAATGGGACTTTGTTCCAATTTGCTAGCGTTTTTGAATCCCCATATGGGAGCAAACTTTTGCTAGGCCAATGAAATGGCCAGATATTAGGTTAAATTTTTTGTCCTTCATACCAAGGAAGGGACCAACTACATTTAGTTGTACGGATATTCAGATATAGACTTATGTAATTCATTTATCACCATGAACTTATTCTGTTTTGTGTTTATCACTGGTACTGTAGTATAGGCCATGGTATCTTAAATGAAAAAACAAGCCAAAGCAGACTGTATGGCTACTGCATTTCTTTCTATTTGAATATAAAGAGACACTGTTACATAAATGACACAATCCCAAAAATATGCTGGGTCATGGGAAAAGGGACAGAGTTACCAGTTAACCTAAATGTGATGGACCAATTTTACCCAGTTTTGTTGAGAAATTGTGCTAAGTGCTAACTGTACAATAGCAAAACATATTTTCTGTGGTGGACCCTATATCCCAAGTTATAGATGAACTTGTAACAAGTTCATTGCTACTATAAGCGCTTGTATCATACGCTCATCTAAATCAGCCTTTACCTTACAAATTGATCTCACACATGAGACATTAATTGATTTCATTTCAGTCTCACACACGAGACATTTATTGCACTTAAAACATTGTTAAATACGTTCAATATTGCATTAAATTAATGTCCAACATCAATGCCAATCTAAAGTGCACACCCTCAAGCTTGGTGTCACTAAGCAACAATACCGCCATAGCATACTGTTACCATGGCAGTATGATGCTTTGCCGAATCATGTCTTTGAATCAGGTGATATTGCTTTTAGAATGTTAGGGGCAATGGCCTTGCAACAAATGTGATCAATATGATCAATGTCAATGTTGCTTTTATTAATCTATAGACATCGAATACCATATCCTGTCTTCAATTGTCGGTCCACCTTGTATTCAAACCGTTTTATTGTCATTCTTATCATTTAAATTGGTATATCAAGCATGAAAATTCAAGTTTGTACCTTTCTATCTAAGGAATCTAATTGTAGTTAGGTAAGTGGTCAAAAAGGGCAAATTGGTATGTCCTTTTTTGCCAAATTTCTGTGGCAAATATTTCTATGTTTTCATGACAGCATGAAACAGTATATGGGCATTTTCATGGTAACGGAGGGACAATCATACAATTTTTCTGTATTTCAAACACATACATCGCCAAAATTGAATTGGATAAAATAAAACTAACTCCATATTTAGTTGAGTATATCTGTAAGCATTCATATTCAACAGGAATTTTTTCATAAAAATTCCTCTGTCGCAAAATATGCATATTAATGAGGTCGGTCACGAAAGGACAGCAAAACGGACATGGTTTTTCACCTTGAGTACATTTTAGAAATTTATGAAAGTTATGAAGAAATTTTATTTCAAACTTCCTAAATGCATTGCTTGGTGTTTTTGCAATAGTTTGCCACATTCCACATCAAAATATTCCCTACGGTTATGTTTTAACAATGCGAAATGCGAAGGGATCATGGTCACGGAAGGACGGTAACGGAAGGACAATTTGTCAGCTGATTTTTGGGTGCACTGAACCGTAAAGCTGGTCAGGATTAACAAAAAATATAACCTCATGTGTAAATTTGATCCTTATTTTAGCCATTTAGAACAATAACACCCAAGCAAACAACCAAGAATGAGTTGACAAATTAAATAAAAATTACTACTTTTAATTATGAAAATCAAGAAATTTGACCAAAAATTTGGTTTTTTAGAGAAATTTCATAGACATCTTTGTTCAGTCTTTTCAAAATTAGGTTCATTTTAAAGAGCTTCAAAATAGCTTTCTTTTGATACCAAATATATGGTGGTAGCATTTTTCATTGAATAGTTACATCCTTTTTTCAATATTTTTCTCATGTCCACTTTTTCGTGAAAATGCCCATATATATACAGTAGATTGCAACATTCCAAAATTATTCTCAAATACATCTTCCCAGCATTTTTGGGGTTTTTTTTCTGGTAGAAACTTCCAAGTTTGTAGAGACCAACCAAGTACCAGTTAATTTTAAAAACTTATAAGCAAATATATAAATAAAGAGGCCCTTGCACCAATTTCACCAGTTTTGGGCAGACAATTGCTCAATTTCAAGGTTGGCAAAAATTTCCTGAACACAAGCTTCAGGTGAAAAGTCTGCATCATCTGCATCCTTACTGTTTCACCACCTGCTTCAATCAACAATTTCACATACAAGTAGATTTGAAATACAATTTTAGTTTACGCCTGAGTGAAAATTGACATTTAACCATATTCTTACGCATAAAACATCAAAGATAAACGATGAAATTTCAAGCAATTTAATTTAAAAGCTTATACTCTGACCAATCAATTTTAAAATTAATTATATATTATGTCTCCAACTACATTATATAAAACCAAATTTTCACGCACTTTGTAGATGATAATTACTGGATTCAACATTAAAATAATTTGATAGACTGTGTTATGACCTTGAAACAAATGTTGCTTACCCTTACGGAGAACAAGTGATGTTCATGGGTTTTAAATCTACTGAAGCAACAGGGAGAGAGTCTGTCTTGTAATCAAAACTTAGTTGCAAGTTCAAGTCCTGCTTGGGTAAACATGTTGTGTTCTTGGGCAAGATGTACAAATTCTAGCAATTTGACCTGCGGGTCACCATTAAGAGTTTGATATAAACAATTTTTTGTTGAAAATTTATGTTTAGAAAAACAAAAAGTATCAACCACGTTGCTCAGAAAATTGAAAAAATTTCCTTTTGTTTTTATCTTACATCTAAAAACAGTCATTCATAACAAATGCAAAATATTCTAAGAATATTTGAATTCTTTTTAGTAAAACCCCTAATGCTGCTTTCATAATTATTGTAGCTTTGCTTGAAGAATGACGAGGTAGGCATGCTCCCCGGCATGCTCATCATAAAAATGACGTAAAAGGGTCTGATTTTGATCCAAAAGTGGGGTCTACATTTTTTAAAATAGGGGAAGTTTTCATCACAATTTACCCAATTTAGCCTTAGGGCTGTAAATTCAAGCCATCTCTGTCTGTATAGGGTCACTTTTCATTGGTGCTGGCCATTTGATATCATGCTGTACATGATTTTGAAAATGGTCTAAAACAAGAGAAAATAAGTATTGACTTCATGTAAATGAACAAAAAACTCAATTGTATACTTTTTATTAGACGAATAACAATGATATAATATGGATATATGTTATACCTAATTTGTAACAAAAAGGTAAATACAATCTAACACTGTTATACAATCTGGGTGTACAATTTACATACGCCATTTAGGGGTGCAATTTGTTGTCAATAATTACACCATTTGGGTCTAATTTTCGAGGTGCTATAATGAGCATGAGTATAATATGACTTTAATATGCAAGCGGTCCCCCAGGGAGCTTTGAAGCAGACCTGAAGATAAAGAATAATATCAGTACCAATACAAGTATAATTATTAACACCATGCAATGACATCAATATTTAGCCGAACAAAAAAGGCAATAGGTCATACAGCCAATCGTACCATGTGTAAAGTACTCTAACCCAAATAAAATAGGTCAAATGCAACATAATTGCATTGGTCAATTGAAAATTCAATAAATAAATGACAAATTTGAAAAATAAATGATATATCAAAAAACAAACTTACAATGGCCTCAAGCAATTTGGATGGGGTCAAGTGAAATGTCATATCATTGATATTTTGTATTGTCAAGTTTGGGTAAACTTGAATGGTTTCTAAGAGACATGTCAATTAATACCAAAAATTATTTGCTATGCAAGAACAGGCTATACAATTCATATTTATCAAAAGTGCTGAGCCGCCTATTGTTACCAAAGATGATGAACTACGCATTTATTAACCATCATAATCATCTAGTTGTGATTGTCCAGTCCATATGAGCCGTAAATGCAGCAAACTTCATTTTGCACTACATGTGAAAATACATATCAAGGTCATAAATTCCCGAAATTGATTTTTTGACAAATTCACAATCCTTGTGCTTACTTCAAAACACCAGCAAAGTTTCATTTCAAGAAAATGATCAGAAATATGAAATTTGTCTGTATATTTTGAAAACAATCAACAGAAAATACAGGGCTTACTGATATTTAAACACATTTATCTCAGATATACATTTCACTTCCTGGCAACCTTTGATGGACCATAACTTAACGGGTGAAGTTCATTTTGGTGTCATTTTCATCCTTATAACTTGATCTTTGTAAATATTTAAAAAAGTGAAAATGACAAGAGGCTATTAGGGCTGTTTTGGGATGGACAGTCAAAATTATCAAATAATGCCTATTGATGGAAATCAACGGACTCTGACTAACCCATTATCGTATACCTCAATGTCCACCATTACTGGGGACCATCCACTCGATACAAGTCATATTGATACACAATTGGTGCAAAGTTCAAATTTAATTCTGTCGTGCATGCGATATATCTGCATTATATCATGATTAAGGTGGCTTAACCTTTTCCTACCATACTGTCAGCTCAGGCATAGGACGTCACCAGACGCCCTAACTAAAACTTAAATATAACTTCACTCACTGCCTATTACCGTCAAAAACACTATCCCAGGCAATGTGTACAGTTCATACAGATGTATTATGATGAAGTCTCATTGAATTATGCAGAATATTTCTAGATATAATTAGAAATTACTTTAGAAGTCAGTTTAGAAGTATAATGCCTTCAGCCTGGGGCGGAAAAAGTGGTCAGGCTGGAAAGGGTTAACACAAAAGGTCGGACATTATGAGCTGATTTAACGCAAACTTCCACATGCGTCATCAAAGACACAGGGACCATATATATGCGAATGCTTTTCCTGGCTCATGGGCAATGCCAGTTAGGGTACCTGTAATTGCTTAAAAATACTCATTTTGTGCTGTCATATTGTTGATATTTTGTATTGTCAAGTTAGGGTAAACTTGAATGGTTTCTATGAGACATGTCAATTAATACCAAAAATTATTTGCTATGCAAGAACAGGCTATACAATTCATATTTATCAAAATTGCTGAGCCGCCTATTGTTACCAAAGATGATTATACGCATTT